>JAULLH010554873.1:0-10483 GCA_035668455.1 Sarracenia alabamensis | reverse complement strand
TCCATAGCCTTTATCCATAACTCCATATCCTTGTCTTGAAGTGCCTCATTGTAGATCCTGGGTTCGGTATAAAATTCTTCCGGGATCTTGTCGAGTGACTCTCCCAAGAACATGTACCTATCAGGTTGACGAACAACCCTCCCACTACGATGAGGACCCTCATGTGCACTCATGATAGGTGGTGTCTCATTCCGCGCATCACGTATAATATCCGGATGTGCCATAGAATCACTCCTAACCTCCTCTAGAACTAATTACGACCGGGGTTTGTGGTTTATTACATAATCCACTTCAAGAGTCTAGCATTTGTGCTAACAAATACCCTCTGACTCTTAGGATTATAAAATAAACCATCCTTAGTACCTTTGGGGTATTCCATAAAGAAACATACTTCCATCCTTAGTCCCACTATACTTGCATCTCCCACAAACACATGTGCTAGGTAACCCCATATCCGGAAGTATTTAAGACTTGTCTTACGCCCAGTCCATAATTTCACACGGGTACCGGGAACTGCTTTAGTACGTACCGAATTCAAAATGTAACTCGTTATTTCTAATGAATGCCCCCAAAAAGAATGTGGTAAATCCGAATAACTCATCATGCTCCTTACCATCTCCTTAAGGGTCCAATTCCTCCTTTCCGCTACACCGTTTTGTTGGGGCATCCCCGGTGCAGATAACTAGGACGTAATCCCATGTTCTGACAAGTAGTCTCTGAACTCCCCAAGAAGGTATTCACCACCACGATCAGATCGTAGGGTTTTGATGCTTTTGCACGTCTGCTTCTCCGCTTTTTCCTTAAACACTTTGAGTTTCTCAAAGGTTTCAGACTTGTGGTAAAGCAGGTAAATGTATCCATACATTGAGTAATCGTCAATAAAAATGAGGAAGTACTAATACCCACCTCTTGCCTAGATGTTCATGGGAAGTGCCTCCACTTCCAATGAACCCAAGGGTCCATCTTCTACCAATCTTTGTATACTTTTTAGATTAACATGACCTAGACGAAGGTGCCAAAGTAGCGTTGGGTTCACGAAGGAATCTTTCATTTTTAGTGGTAAAGCACGTAAGTTATTCACCCCATTCTTATTATTAGTAGAAATAACCGGATGTAAAATATAAAGACCATTATCCAATGCACCACGATAGATAAACAGTTTCCCACTCATAATATTGTAAGAACGTATATTAAAGTTAACAGTGTATTCATCAATGCCTAAACAGGAAACTGAAACCAAGTTTCTCCTAATTTGAGGTACATATAGAATATTTTTTTAATATTAAACACCTATTTCTACCAAAATCAAGAACCATGTCTCCCACTACAATAGCAGATATCTGAGTGTCGTTCCCTATCTGAAGGTAAATCTCGTCATTTCTAAGTTGTCTGGTTACCTGGAACCCCTGTAATGAATTACAAACATGATCAGTGGCTCCTATATCTACATACCAGGTTTCCATAGATACAACCGCTGAACATGATTCGACAACTAAAGAAAAAAAATTATCTTCAGCCATGTTAGTGTTCACAAGATCCCCTTTGGCAGTCTGCCCTGCTGCCCGATCCTGACCATCAAACATTTTTGTAAGGTTTAGGATCATATCCACTGTAGTTACCATAAACCAATACTGGCTTTGCAAACCATCTGACATGGAAGTCAAGATGCAGCAACGTTCCATTCAATCAGTTTTCATCCACTTCTGATAGTCCCGGACCTCATATTCGGGAGATCCACTATCAGAAGCGGGTGGACACAGATTAAATAACACGAACTCACAATTATCTGAGGTTACGACGAAATCTAAATATCTTTTTCAATTGATAAAATTAGGTCTATATAGCTTATGTTCTTTGAGATTCGCCCCAAGTGGATTGAAAGATCCCATCATTAAATCTTGAGAAAGAAAATAGAAAACTTTTTAATCATTTGAAAAATTTAGGGTCCCTCAACCTTTTAATTTTAATAGAATTATTGGTAATCCGAAACCTTTGTGATTATGCAGGCCACGATAGTGTGGACGTTTACTAATCAATCCATGTCCGGACAGACATACCAGTCTATTAATTCCTCTTGGGAAGTATCACAACAAAAACCATTCGCCCAGAGTCACATTAATTGATCTAGCCACGATATTATGGGCGTCTAACCAATTAACGAACAAAAAACTAACAGGTCTTTATTTCTCGATATATCCCAAGTAATTAAATAGCCAATTATTTTGGTCTCCGCAAATAAAAACAATGACTCCGATGGGAATGATACTTTTATTCATGGGTTAAATGTACAACCATCCTACTTAATATTTTAAAATCGATGGTTTTACCTTTTTCTTTATTTTAAACATTAAACATATTTTTAATTATCTAATTAAAATTAATCTTGCTATAATCAATTAAAAATTCCATGTTTAATTTCATTAAAACAAACAAAAACTTTACTTATTTAATTTTGCAAAAATAAATTAATTGCCCGGGGGTTCAAAAAAATCATTAATTAATTATCTACTTAACGCAAAAAATTAAATAACTTAATTATCTATTTATTTTTCATTTTAAAAAAATTGATTGGATTAATTATTTTATAAAATTATTTTTCCTAATATTCATTGATTTAAAAATCATACAAAAAGAAAAAATAAATAAAATAAAAATCCATCCACGCAATTAAATAAAAAAATAATTAATTAAAATAATGATAAATAAATAAATAAAATGCCGTTACGATCCGGTCCATCCGTTTAATCTTTTAATCTGACGGTCTCGGATTAAAGATTAGACACTTATGGTTTTAAAACTCTAATCAAGCCGTCAATAGCCCGATAATCCGTCTCAGCCCCCGGACATACATCATAGCCTCGGACCACCGTTAGAATGCCAGAATAAGCCGAAAATAAGCCCAAACAGTGACTTCCCAGCCATCGCCTGAGCCTCTGCCGCGCGCCTATCGCCTGTCGCCGCACGCGACCCGCACCTGCTCACCCCTACGCTGCTGCTGTCATGCGCGCCCCGCGCCTGCACGCTATATGCCGCCTGCATGCCGCCTGCTAGGGTGGTTTTTGCATTGTTTTCAATCCTCGTTTCCCGTGTCTCGTATTACAAGATGGATTCCAAAAACATATATGGATATAAAATTTACATTGCAAAAACCTATGCCCATGTAGGAGGCATGCACCGATTTTAATCTCGATTTAAAAACCATCGAGATATTTTCAGTTATAAGCGATATAAACAATAACATACATTCATACAACCAGATTGTAACAACAATATGCTGCATAACCAAGGTTAGCACAATGACTTTTCATTAAAAATGCAAGCCCGGCTCTGATACCATTGTTAGAGTCGGCGCAACGGAAGTTTTAAAAAATTATTAGTTTGGATTGACGATGATGTGACCGTAAAAAATGTATCGTGTCATTTTTCATGAAAAGGCTAAAAGGGTATCGAGATGGGATCGAAATATACCTTACAAAACTTGTAGATAAGTTTTTAGTAATCCATGTAGTGATGCGAGACCACCTGGCGACCTTCTCGCATATAACCCGACGCACGTCTTGTTTCCGGCATGTGGGCACCGAACCGAACCAAGTTCTTTTCGCTTCAAACACACTTTGATCCTCACAAAACTTGTAGAAAATCACAAGAGAAGAGAGGGGAGGGGGGTAGCTATGGGTGTGTGGAGAGTATAGGTCAAAACTCTTAAATGTTGTGCATATCCCATTTTATGCCCTATTTGGAGATATACATATACACCTTCCTAAACTTGCATAAAATTATATACAACAATATGGAATTATTTCCTAGCTAAGGCCGACCATAGAGAAGGAGAAAGAGAATTTATTTTGTCTCTATTTTTAATATATTACAATATATTAAAAATACCTTAAATGTATATATATATCCTTGCCATATATGCAATATACAATATACACTTAACAAAATTAATTCTTTATCTCATATAATAGGGCCGGTCACCTAGGGGATTCCCCAAACTTGCCACTTTGCCAATTATGCCCCTGGTTATTTAATTTAATTCCCTGAACGTACTGGTGAAAAATCTAACGATCGAATTAAATTAAATAAGTACCGAAGCCAACCAAAAACCCGTGCATATAAATGGGCTACGTGAGGGATCACGAGGAAGTATAGGACTCGGGCTAACCATATGAGAAAACCGGATATCCCTAACTCAACTCCCAAGTTAGATCCATGCTCGCACGAATCAGGACTTATTCCACTAAAGGCCCAGACTGAACTCCCGGCCCTAACTCGATTTGTGTCTCAAGTTTCCAATTATCATTTGCACTGTAGTCTCCTCACGTTTAAGATATAGATTCTCAATAATTGAATCAGGTTACTGACAACCCGGTTTGATAATCCCCTTTTCCTCGCAACTGCGCCGCTTAACTTATTGAGTATGCCGGATTAACCCATCCACTATACAGATTTGGTAGAGTCAAACATATAAGCAAAGCACACGAGGAGAAACTCCTCAACTTAAGTCGAACGTGGTTTTCGTCAGTTGATTATCAACCATCGATCAAATAACGACAGTACCCAACCCACCGGTCGTATTGATCTTAATATCGAAATATCAGCCATTGGTTACTCAAAGCACTACGCATTATCTGAACAAGATTCGATCAATCATGTCAGGATTAAGAGTACGTACAATACATGATAATATAGGATGTAGATCAATTCATATAGTTAGTATAGAATTGGTCATCTAATGATCCTGCTCAATACACTCTCAGTGTAATAACACATCAAACTCGAACATCAAATTCCTAGATAAGAATTCGAGCTGTTCGACCTAGCCAAGACCGGCTACTATAACGATGTGCTACAATCATACCGATGGATTGTCCGTGTCCATTGCAATTGTGAGCCCACTTATATATTGTCAGAACCTTTGACCCGATCTTTCGCGCTTCATGCATCGAGTCAAATATTGGATAAAATATATGGACTATGCACTCACACATCATACACACAATAGATATGAAACAGTAAATGCAAATGCATCTTAAGTGTTTCTCATCAATATACCACGGATCAATGATAATAAATCACATAAAAATATGGATTTTAAGTATACTATCATAACAGTTCTCCGTATCCTTTAAGGATTCGGTTTGGCATCTTGTGTGCACCCGTGGTTAACTGTGACCTAGTGGTAGGCACTTGTGCGGTGTGATCGGCCTAATAGTTTGGGTCGATACCGATAAGGATTAGGGTATTGTAGATGATAAGAAACTTTGTGTTATGAGGTGTGGTGACATTCTCTGACAGGCGAGTGATAGCCGATAATTAGACGGTAATTTGGGGTTAACGATTAACTCTCATTAAGCCACGCTGGAATAGAGGTTTCTATAGGTCATTGTTCTATGGGGACCATCTAGTCGTGATTGTGGATGGGGGCCGGTATGGAACTGCGGGTGCGTGCACGTTCTCTTGTAACCCTTAGTGAGATTTAGTTGTTCTACCCTTTAATTGAGAATGTGTCAGTTGTGTTGGTGTATGTAATCCTTGGATCGGGTTAATGACCGTTATGTGCGAACTACGTGTAGTGCCCCAAAACCCAGCGCACTAGAAACTAACATTGGAAACCAAACCGAAAGCCTAAAGCAAGTCGAAACCGAAACTAGCCAATTAAAACTTAAGAAAAGCCTTATAAGTTTTAAACCGTTTCAAACCCAAACAAAGACTTAGCAATTGAAACCATTTTATAATGAAAGTAATATAAATATTATGCTTAAAGAGCGTCTTAAAAGCCCGCAAACCAACACCCAAAGTTTGTAAAACTGGGACACTTTTGCCTAGAAAATAGGACCCCGCTCGAGCGCTCCTCAAGCGCGCATCGAGCATGATATCGCTAGTGGGTTTTTGTAGAAGGGGGATGAGTTCAAAACCAAAATTTTATATAAGTTTTTCTTGAACACCCGAAAAACCTAATGAACAAGAAAATCTAACAAGCAATAAACCCACTCAAACGAAACCCAAATCACCCACCGGGCACATGGGCCTCACCACAAGCATAAGATGAACATGCTAAAACAGCCCAGTGCCTGGATACAACATGCTGAAAAGTAATGGCATAAACTACCAAAAACTAAAAGCAAGGCATAAACAAGGTTGCCAACTAAATAGAAAGCTATATAAAGTAGATAAACAATCCTCCAGGAGCTTCCCTCCTCAGCCAGCTACGTCCCTACTGCGATCACTTGCGTTGTCAGAGACAACGTGAGCCACGAGCTCTTAGGAAACAAACTATCGGTGAACTAAACATGGTTTATGAGGATGACATGCGATATGAACATACATTTTAACCGAAATCGGTAAAGATACAATTATCGCATCATCAAAATTACGGAAAAGCAATATAACATAAACCAAACACCTTATACAACAAGTATAAGAAACTAACCCTAGTCTGTGCGACTAGTCCAAACATAAATAGTTTATAGGATATTCTAATACCGAATATCAAATAACTAGTAAAATCCTTGCTAATCCATATCTATAACCAAGATATAATAATTTATACAACACGTATAAATAACAGATCCAAGCCTATCGCTTATACACCAAACTAAGCCACCAAGATTAAGCGTAAAAAAAACATGATATACATACATGATATCAAACACCAGCCACAGGATACACAACATCGTATGATCCTATATACCCCGTACCCACCCACCGGATACAAGAACCAATAACTTGATAACAACTATCATAACATAAGAAAACAATAGAATATGTTCTACCCAACCAACCCGATACCCTATCCAGATATCGATACATATAGCACAACCATATCTAACAGAAAGATATAAACCACATGCATGTAAGCAGTAACAACGAGATAAGGGTGAGAAGCCCTCCAACCCAACATTAGAAACCATTCCAGACCCGCTGTCCGTAACCCATCAACCATTATTGAAATAACAATTTGATACTTAGAGGCAAAGGTGTCCCTCTACTAACAGATGATCCCTAACCCAGATATCCAACCCACCATATAGAGGTGATAAGTGTAACATGGACACTATCATCAATTAATCAACTAAATAGGAGTACCAACCAAAAATACATTTTCTCTCATAACGAATATAGGCTATGTCCCATACTATAGCTTATAGACATTATAACTCACTCAAAATATGTGGAATTCATAATATATCCCACATGAACAATAACTGTAAAGCAATAACAACACCGGGTCTTACCCAAACGGACTCTACCCTAAAATAGTATCATCCCACTTCCTTGTCCGTAGGGCATGGCACCCTGAGCATTGGGTATCACCCAAACGGGCTCTACCCTAAAAACCCATCACGATGTCTCCTGGGTAACAGGCATGAAAGCCAATCACATCAACCATGCCTATAGCAAGTGCTATACTTGCTATAACATCGCGAAGATGGATAATATGTATGAAAGCCAATCAACATCAACCACGTCTATACCAAGTCCAATAGTAACCTTCCTACGGTCTGCCAGTAGGCTTGAGGGTAACCATACTTGCGATAGCCCCATGAAGATGGACAACATGTATGAAAGCCACTCAACGTCGGGAATCACCCGCCCGATAAGATAATTTGGGTCTACAACAGGCATGTAATCCACCCATGTCACCTAGACATGCAATGATATATAACAAGTAATATATATCAAATCCTACATAACCGACAATGTAGCAACCATCACTCGAGGATATAATAGATTACATTGACATGCAAATATATATATTAAAACCAAACTCTACAGAGTAGGCGGATCTCACATCCACTTAACATGATAAACACAGATATCACCCCTTTATACAAGGAACAACCCAAAGCGGGCATGTAATGTACCATGCTAACCCTAGCACAACCACCGATATCAAAACATATCATATGAACATCAACCTAGAAACCATACAAGAATCTGCTCACACCTGGGATAACAAGTATCAACCAGAAACATGCTAATGTGCAAACAAACAGATAAGGATCTAACTATCCAACATGCATAACCAACAAAAGAGGCTAAACCACCAAACATATGAGCATAACAAGTATAGCCGAATAACCCTGCCAACTACCCAGAGGCAATGACCCATCAACCTACCAACTCAGGGATCTCACCACTACCTGAGGGTAAAGGTTTATTAACCTAAGCTGAAGAACACAAGCACCAAAAACTCCGAATTCATGTCGAGTCATAAGTTTAATTTAAAAAGGAAAAGGTTTGACTTTTAAAATAAAAGTTATGACTTTGCACCCATCCGGTCAATCAGGACTCACCCTAAAAGAATCTCTTTTGAACCACAAGGTCCAAACCTCACCAGTTTTACAAAAGATGAAACTATTTAGAAAAAAAGCCACTCCAAAACCCGTTTTTTCCTAAAAACCACAAACTAGGAAACCATCCCGTTTGTACATGATTTTAGCTATGGATAACAAATCATAAATCTGAAAACATGGATAAATCACAATCTACTCATAGATCAAGGAAAACTAACTTGTTTTACCTTCCATCAATTTTAAGCCCGATAAAGCATAAAACTGCTAAATATCGTAATTAACACATTTTAAGCACACACAGCCTAAAATCAAATCTGAAAAGACAGATATGTTCTAATCATGCTCACAACCAAGGAAAGCTAAAAAGTTTCTAAGAAAACCCGGGTTTGACGCCCAAAAATTGTAGATCTAGTATATAAAGCCCACTTTAAGCAAAAACAAAATACGAAAATACACTTACATATAGTAGGTAAAGTTCAAGAGTAGGTTGATTCCTACCTCCTAAGATGATCTAAACTACACAATACCAAAACGAGGCTAGCCAAAAATGTCAGAATCGAATTCCGGCTCGGTAAACGCGTAGCTCTTGACTCCCTGATCCACCGTGCGGTTTCAGAATCCAAGCACAAACACCTAAAACAAAGAAAAGCCAACCTCCAGGCTTCAGATCTGGTTCTAGAGAGAATGAGGAGAGAAAAAAGCAAAGAAAATATCTAAAAATCCAAACAAGCCGCCGCCCTTATAAACCTCTACCGACACCCCGCTCGAGCGGGCTAGACAGTGCTCGAGCGCCCTCCACTGTACTTCATAGACTAGAAACTTAAAAATCAAGACCCGTTTCCAACCCGAACGTCCTCAAACTTGGCTCAACACTTAAGAAAAATATACCGAAGCTTCCAAAACAAATGGCACGATCATCGAACCTCGAATCATCAATAAACTTTAATATTTTCAAAACTTTTAATTGATTTATCAAAAAACCAAACGAACGCCGGTTTAGAATTAAAGCTTAAAACCCGAAATGGTCCATGATCTTCCGGGCCAAGGCTTCCTAAAGACTGCCGAAACATAACACACGTGCAATCTAGGTTCAAGCCCTTACACTACGAGCTGTTGGTTATTGCTGGTCTGTAACCTCATATGTTCTGGATGGAAATACCATTGGGGGCGAGGTGAAATGCGATTGTGTGTGGTTTTTCCTTATGACACATGCCGCGTTTTAGGCTTCGAGGAATTTCGTGCAGATTACACTGGGAGATACCAACTTGACACTAGAACCGCTCGGTGGTTCAATGTTGAGGCTGTTCGGGTTGACTCCTCCTGAAGGAAGGTAATAAAGTGTGACGCTTATGTAAATAGTGTTTGAGTGTGGTTCTAACAAGGTTGAGTTTATGAACTCGCGGTAATGAGAACAATTAAAGCTAGTGTGATTGTCCAGACCAATATATGAGAATTCTATAAGTGGGGTGGATTACTTTACAAGGATACCAGAGAAATATGGTTAAGTTGATTGTCGTTTCATTAATGGCGTGGTTAAACAAGTCACAGACCACGTGAGTGGCGTGATCACGCCGGAAGTGTGAATGATTGATGTAACACATGACCCATCTTATTTTTTTTTTTAACTCGATCATATTTTTCTTTTCAAAAGGATATAACCATTTCAATGTTTTAAAATAAATTAGAATATGATCTTACTTCGGGGTGTTACAGCCATGCGTAGTGCCAAGATGGCAGACCAACGATGAGTGAAGATGCTAGTAGAGAACCAATTACTCCTTGTTAGTGGCTTCATCCTTAGATTTGTGGCATAATGAAACTGCATGGGTGATAAGCAGTAAACCTGACGTCCTTTGTGGAAGGTTGAGTTTTTTCAGAAAGGTTGATTCTATACCCTCCGAATGATTGGAAAGATGCAATACCTTAGGCGACCTGACATTCGTTAGGTGAGTTTAGGGAGTGAAATCCCTTTTCCTAATCTCTGTGGTGAGAATGGTTCATGGTTATGTCTGTCTAATGAGCACGTGGGGTCATGATCGATGGTAGGGATTGTGACTACGTCAGCTAGCCTTTCAACGGTTTCAATAAGTTACTCATGATGTGGAAACGCGTTGCTAGCAATTTGTGGAGGTTTGTGTGATAGGCGAACCACGAGTGTTTTCGGCTTTTCTGTAACGTCCTAT
>JAULLH010554766.1:0-10484 GCA_035668455.1 Sarracenia alabamensis | reverse complement strand
ACCCTATACGGAGGCAGAGAGTATGTATGTATATATATATATATATACATATAGAGATATATATATATGCTGACAGAGCAAGTACACGCGTATGCTCTTTTGTGAGCTACATAGGGGTTACGAGCTAGTCAGATGGGGCAAGTACACGTGTACACTCTTTGTGAGTTGCCGGGGAGTACGAGCCTTACGATTGGAGTCCGTGCTACATAGGATCTATACATGAGTCGATAGGGGTTGTGCCTCCCGACGGTGCAATTCCGTGAATGGTACAGGGTATTTAATCTATAGGGCACATTGGGTGAGCCGCCCATCGGTGACAGTCCGTGTAATGTGCATGCATATATATATATATATGTATATATGTGCATATATATATATATATACATGATACAGGGTGTGCTACCCGATAGCGGATGTCCGTGAAAGTACATGGTACACACTCTGTTAGGGGTTATACACATGGTGTGCAATCCTCGTGGTGGAAGTCCGTGAAGTTGTGCGCTTGAACAGGTGTGTAGTCGTAATGATTATAAGCTAAGCTATGGACTTAGAATATCTTTATTATGATACAAGGTTTGAGCAGGTGTGTGTCTGTGTACTCGTAACGTTTACAAGGCAAGGTATTGGACTTAGTTTATCTTCCTTACGATGCACGTGTTGGTGTGAGCATGTACTCGTAATGTTTATGAGTTTAGGTATGAAACTTAGCATATCCTCATTAAGATGCCTGGGTCGGCGTGTGTAGATACACGTAATGGTTTTGAGCTAAGTTATAGGTCATAGCACATCTCTGTTATGATACTTGGGTTGCTGTGTTTATGTGTGAGGTGGGATGTTTTTTTGTAAAACTGGTTTTTTTACAAAATAATTATGAGAACAAGGTTTTGAGAAGGAAAACGGGGTTTCTAGTAAATGTTTTACATTTAAATATGTTGCATAGCTGACCTCATATGTTGTTCATGCATTCATAGTTTATCATATATTCTACCAGCCATCGTGCTGACGTTGTTTTCTAAACAACGCACATGTGTTAGGTGCAGAGCATAGGAGGATGCTGGATGATGATATAGTTCGTCCCACTCATGGATAGACAAAGATATGTATGCTGATGACATGCTGTAAATTCACATTTTTGTTTCAGAATCATGTATATTTTTACCATGTTGTAGTAGATCATGTTGGAATGTAAGGCCTTAAGGCCGTTTACATTTAATGTATGGTTGGTAAGAGAAGCGGGATGATTTTACTATATCTTGGTTTAATGTATAAGTTATGAGCCAGATGTTATATGTTTATTTCGTTGCGTAGTTAGCTTATCTTTCTTTAAGCTTTTGGATGTTGTTTTGCTTATGACATTAATCTTACATGGGTGTTTATTTGATACTAAGTATACTGTTAAATCTCGTGGTATGAGATTAATATTAGGCTAGACGTTTATTAAATCACATCTGGATGTTTATTAGATTAATTAATAAGATAATTAATTGATTAATATATAGGAAAAAGTCGAGGTGCTACAAAGATCCTCCTCATAAATCTCAAAACTCTGATCATCATGTATAGTCCACTAGTTGGCGCTCTTGCCACTAACAATCTACTTCTGGTACATACGACACTTAACATTCTCTAACTGAGCCTCTAGTACACGCACAAGAAGGGTAGTCTGAGAAACCACGGTAAACAATGTCGCACGATCCTCAGACTCACGTAGATTCAAATCAAATTCGTCAATCTCTCCCAGCATGTTCCACTCCTAGATAGCTATATAAGTAAGGGAACGCAAAGACTTTTGGTTTTACCTAGATGATACTGAATGTCAAAGCCATAGTCCCCCAAGAACTCTATCCACCTCCTATGTCTCATATTGAGGTCCTTTTTGTGAGAAGAAATACCTCAAGCTTTTATGATCCGAGAACACTTCAAAGCGTTCCCCGTACAGATAGTGCCTCTATGTCTTCAAGGAAAATACTACGACTACAAGCTCCTGATCGTGTGTCGGGTAGTTCTTTTCACGAATCTTTAGCTATCGAGATCTATAGGCAAGTACATTACCTTGTTGCATCAGTAAAACCTAAACCCTCATGAGAAACGTCACAATATACTGCATAACCAAGGCCTCACTCCAGTATAATCAAGACTGGTGCACTAGTAAGTCGCTTCTTCAGCTCCTAGAAAGCTAGCTCGCAGTCATCACCCCAAAAAAATTTGACACCCTTGCGAGTAAAGCGTGTCATCGACGCTACAAGTCTGGAAAAGTCGCTCACAAATCGACGGTAGTAACCTGTAAGCCCAAAGAAACTCATGATCTCAAAAATAATCTTTGGCCAATCCCATGTCATCACTGCCTCAACCTTTGAAGAGTCCATCGCTACACCATCACCCGATATGACATGCCCCAAAAACTTGAATTCGGATGGCCAAAACTCACACTTAACATACTTAGCATATAACTGGTGATCTTGTAACAAATGCAAACAATGTGTGGATGCTCCTCATGCTCCTTCTTTGATGGTGAATAAATGAGAATGTCATACATAAACACCATGATAAACTGATCAAGGTACTGGCAAAAGATGATATTCATGATATCCATAAATGTAGCCGATGCGCTTGACAAACCAAAAGGTATGAGTAGGAACTTGGAGTGCGCATAACGGTGCAAAAAGTTTTCCTCGCAATGTCCTCCTCCTTGAACTTCATCTGATGATAGCCGACCTCAAGTCGATCTTAGAGAAGTAAGATGATCCCTTCAGCAGATCAAATAAGTTGTCAATACATGTCATGTGATACTTGTTCTTCACAGTTACTTGATTCAGCTTACGATAATCAATATATAAGCATAAAGATTCATCCTTTTTCTTTGCAAATAGAGCAGGTGCTCCCCACGGTGATAGGCTAGGTCAGATAAAACCCTTATCTAACAACTCCTTCAACTCAATAAGCTCCACGGGTGCAAATGGTAAGAAGGCATAGAGATGGGGATAGTTCCTGGAATAAGATCAATACTGAAATCTACTTCTCACCGAGGTAGAAGTTCAAACAAGTCTTGAGGACAAACATCAGGAAACTCACTAATAACATGAGGACAAACATCAGGAAACTCACTAATAACATGAGGAAAATCATTAAAAGAAAACTTATCTCTATCAATCATAAAAGCTGAGAAGTGGGAGCTAAGACCATCATAAGGTGAATGGTATAAAGGAACTGAAACATCATCTCGATCGTCTATGAAAAAGAAAGAATCTCTCCCTGGAGTACAAATGGTAACTCACCGACGATCGTAGTCTATACGGGCACGTTATGTGATCAACCAATCCATCCCGAGAATGATGTCAAAGAAGTCTATATCGAGCACGATGAAATCAAAAAATAAACAGTAATAGCCTATCTCTAACTCATATGATCTACACACTTGTCTCGACGCGGTGGTCTTTCCCATCGGCGTATCAACATATAAGGTACGATCCAACATCTCTACCTATAACCCAAAAGACGATGAAAATACATATGAAATGAATGAGTACGACGCCCCGGTGTTAATAAGGACTCGTGTGCAAGATTGGTACACTAGAAAGGTACCTTAGATGATAGAAGGTCCGACAGTAGTTATAACATCCTGACCCCGGATAATAATAATAATCTAAGAAGATATCAAAACTGAAACTCTAGTAGAATCTTTATTTCTTAAAACATTTTTTTTAAAGCCAATAAAATGTATTTTCTTCATGGAATTCTAAAAAAGGTTGAAAAATATTCTAACACTTTTTGAAAAATTTTGGCAAAGTTTCCTCTGTTTTTGGACTATCCCAAGTTATCGACTGTTAGAGTCGGCGCAGTGGAGTTTAAAAAATTGTTTGACAATGACGTGATCATAAAAAAAAACATTTCATCTCGTTTTCATGAAAAATCTAAAGATATTATTTTGAGATGGGATCAAAATATACCTTTCGAAACTTGTAGCAAAGTTTCTTGATTCCATGTTGTGATGTGAGACCACCCTGTGACCTTCTCGCATATGACCCGACACACGTCTTCATTCTGGCGTGTGGGCATCGATCCGAAGCAAGTCCTTAGGTTTTGAACACACTTCGAATCTCTCCAACACTTATAGAAAAATCACCAGGGAGAGGGAGAGAGAGAGAGAGAGAGAGAGAGAGAGAGAGAGAGAGAGAGGCGACGACAATGGGTGTGTGTGTGTGTGTGTGTGTGTGTGTGTGTAGAGAATAGGTTAATTTCGTTAATGTTATGTATATCTCTCATTTTATGTATTTTGGAGATATATGTATATCACTTTCCAAATCTAGCATAAAATAATGTACAACTTATGGAATTATTCCCTTTCCTAGTGCTGGCCAGAGAGAAAGAGATGAAAGAATTAATTTTGTCTCCATTTTTAATATATAAGAATATGTCAAAAAGATTCCAAGTGTATATATTATTGCCATATACGTAATATATAATATACACTTAGCAAAATTAATTCATTATTTCACATTATAGGTCCGGCCACTTAGGGGATTTCCCATACTTGCAACTTTATCAATTATGCCCCTAGTTATTTAATTTAATACCCCAACTGTCCCGGCGAGAAATATGACGATCGAATTAAATTAAATAATAACTGAAGCTAACCAAAAACCCATGCATATAAATGGGTGACGTGAGGGATCACGAGGAAGTATAGAGATTGGGCTAACTGTATGAGAAAACCGGATATCCCTAACTCAAACCCCGAGTTAGATGCATTCTCGAACAAACAAGGAATTATTCCACTAAAGGTCCTGACTGAACTCTCGACCCTAACTCGATTTGTGTCTTGAGTTTCCAATTATCATTTGCACTGTAGTTTCCCCACGTCTAAGATATAGATTCACGATAGTCGAATTAGGTTACTGACAACCCGATTTGAAAATCCTCTTATCCTCGCAACCACGCCATTTAACTTATTGAGTATGCCAGATCAAACGATCCACTGGCCAGATTTGGCATAGTCAACTTATAAGAAAAGCACACGAGGAAGAACTCCTCAACCTAAGTCAGACATCGTTTCATCAGTTTATTATCAGTTATCGATCAAATAATGATAGTACCCAACCCACCGGTCATATTGATCTTAATATCGAAATCTCAGCCATTGGTGACTCAAAGCACTACGCGTTATCTGAACATGATTTGATCAATCACGTCGGGATTAAGAGTACGTGCAATACATGATAACATAGGATGTGGATCAATTCATATAGTCATTATAGAATTGATCATCGTAATGATCCTGCTCAATACACTCCAAGTGTACTAACATATCGAGCTCAAACATTAAATTCCCATATTGGAATTCCAGCTATTTGACCTAGCCAAGATCGACTACTATAACGATGTGCTACAATCATACCAACGGATTGTCTGGGTCCATTGTGATTATGTGCCCACTTGTATATTTGTCAGAAACTTTGACCCGATCTTCTGCGCTTCATGCACGGAGTCAAATACTGGATAGAATATACGGACTATGCATTCACACATAATACACACAATAGATATGAAACAGTAAATGTAAATACATCACAAAAGTTTCTCAATAATAAACCAGGGATCAATGATAATAAAATGCATAAAAGCATGACTTTTAAGTATACTATCCCAAAAATCTCCCACTTATTCTCAAAGATATGTAGGTACACATCTAACACCTAACCCTTTTACATGGCTATCAAAGACTTTCTGAGATAACCCATTTGTAAAAGGATCTGCTAGGTTCTCCGTAGATATTATCTTGGAAACTACCACGTCTCCACGTTGCACAATCTCCCAGATGAGATGATACTTCCTCTCTATGTGCTTCCCCTTTTTGTGAACTATAGGTTCCTTCAAGTTTGCAACCACTCCACTATTATCACAATAGAGTACAATGGGCGATTGCATTGATGGCACCACATCCAAGTCCAGTAAGAATTTCCTGAGCCAAATTGCCTCCTTAGCTGCATCTGAAGCAGGAACATATTTGGCCTCCATGGTAGAGTTAGCAATACAAGACTGCTTGGCACTCCTTCAACTGATGGCTCCTCCTCCCAAGGTAAACAAATAGTTTGAGGTGGACCTTCTAGAATCACTATCTGCCTGGAAATCAGAGTCAATGTACTCTATGGGTACAAGACTATCAGCCTGGTACACCAACATATTCTTCCTAGTCTTTTTCAGGTACTTGAGTATATTCTTGACTGTAGTCCAATCCTCTTCCCCTGGATTAGATTGATATCTACTCACCATGCCAACGGTATAACAGATATCGGGTCTAGTGCAGAGCATAACATACGTGAGACTCCCTACTGCTGAAGCATAAGGGATATCTCTCATCCTCACTATCTCCTCAGGTGTATCAGGACTCTAATCCCTAGATAGAGTAATTCTATGTCTAAAAGGAAGAAATCCTTTCTTGGAATTTTTCATATCCAAAACGAGCAATAATCAAGTCAATGTAACATGCTTGGGATAAGTCCAACATCCTACGTGATCTATCTCGTAAGAGGTTGATCCCAAGGATTTGGCCCACCTCTCTCATGTCCTTCATGTCAAATTAACTTGACAACCATACTTTTACTGAAGACAACAATCCCACATCGTTGCCAGTTAGGAGAATGTCATGAACATAAATGACTAGAAACACTACCTTGTTTCCATCATGCTTCTAGTACACACAAAATTTGATAGGACACTGACCAAAGATGATGCTTTTGATCGCCTCGTCAAATCGAGTATTCCAAGACCTCAATGCCTGCTTATGTCCATAAATGGATCTCTTAAGCTTGGACAACATGTGCCCCTAGTCTTTTGCTATGAACCCGTCTGGCTGCATTATATAGATACTCTCGTCAAGAATTCTATTAAGGAAAGCTATCTTGATGTCCATCTGCCAAATCTCATAGTCGAGATTCGCAGCAATAGAAAAGGGAATCTGAATAGACTTAAGCATGGCTACCGACGAGCAGGTTTCCTCATAATCGAACTATTCTTTCTGAGTAAACCCATTCGCAACAAGCCTAGCTTTCAAGGTTTCAACCTTCCTGTCTACTCTTCTCTGTTTCTTGTAGATCTATTTACATCCAATGGGTTTTATCCCATCTAATGGTTCTACAAGCTCCCAGATCTGATTTGAGTACGTAGACTCTATCTCAGATTCTATAGCCTTTTCCAATAATTCTGCATCGCTGTCGTGAAATGACTCATTGTAATTCTTGGGTTCGGTATCATGTTCTTCTGGGATTTTGTCAAGTGACTCTCCTAAGAACATGAACCTGTCGAGTTGATGAACAACCCTCCCACTACGACGTGGACCCTTCTGTGTATTCGCGATAGGTAGTGTCTCATTCTGCACATCAGGTATAATATCCAGTTGTACCATATTTTTAGTCCTATCTTCTAGAAGAATTTATGACTGGTGCTTATGGTTTATCACATAATCCTCTTCCAAGAATCTTGCATTTGTACTAGCAAATACCCTCCGACTCTTAGGATTATAGAATAACCACCCTTGGTTCTTTGGGGTACCATACAAAGAAACAGACTTCCATCTTCGGTTCCACTATAGTTACATCTCCCACCAGCACATGTGTTGGGCAACCCTATGTCCAAAAATGTTTAAGACATGGCTTACGCCCAGTCCATAATTCCAAAGGGATACCGAGAACTGCCTTTATAGATACCAAATTCAGAATATATGTCGTTGTCTCTAATATAAATCTCCAAAACGAATGTGATAAATCCAAATAACTTATCATCGACCTTACCATCTCCTTAAGGGACCTATTCCTCCTCTCTGCCACACCATTTTGCTAGGGCATCTTTGGTACAGGCAACTGAGATGTAATCCCATGTTCTGATAAGCAGTCCCTGAACTCCCCAAGAAGGTATTCACCACCACGATTTGATCGTATGGATTTGATACTTTTACCTATCCGCTTCTCCGCTTCAACCTTAAATAATTTGAATTTCTCAAAGGTCTCAGACTTGTGATGAAGCAGATAAATGTATCCATATCTAGAATAATCGTCAGTGAAAGTGACGAAGTACTCATACCCACCTCTTGCTTGGATGTTCATGGGACCACATACATCAGAATGAACTAATTCCAACACCTCTTTGGCCCTAACTCCCTTGGCCGTAAACGGCCTCTTAGTCATCGTACCCTCTAAACAGAATTCACAGACTAGAAGTGTCTTTACATCCAATGAACTCAAAGTTCCATCTTCTACTAGTCTTTGTATCCTTTTTAGATTAACATGACGTAGACAAAGGTGCCAAAGAAGTGTTTGGTTCAAGGACGAATATTTCCTTTTCAGTGGTAACATACGTAGTTATTCGCATAATTGTTATTATCCGTAGGAGTAATAGGGTGCAATATGTAAAGAGCATTTTCAAACGTACCACGACAGATAACTTATTTTTCAACCAAAATATTACAGTAATATTTATTAAAAGAAACCAAATATACATCATTCCCCAAATAGGAAATCGAAACTAAGTTCCTCTTGATTTAGGGTACATATAAAATATTCTTTAAAAGTTAAGTTTTATTCCTACTAAAATAAAGAACCACGTCTTCCACTACTGTAATAGAGACCTGGGAGTTGTTCCCCATCTGCAGATATATCTTGCCCTCACTAAGCTGCCTGGTCACCTGGAATCCTTGCAAAGAATTGCAGACATGATTAGTGGCTCCTGTATGTACACACCACGTTTTCATAGATACAACCGCTAAGCATGATTCAAATATAAAAGAGAAAGTAATACCTATAGCTTCCTTGTTCTTCCGGTCAGGACAGTCCCTCTTCTAGTATCACGAGTTCTGAATGTAAAAACACTTACCCTTTGGCGCCTTAATTTTTCCCTTGGTAACTGATAGCTTAGCCTTTCCAACCCTCTTTGCATTTATCTATTTTGTACATTTCTTCTTTTTCTTATCACCTTTCGGATTAGAAGATGAAGCCTTTTCAGTAATAAATGCATGGATCGACTTTCGAATCACAACTTTCGCTGCCTGCAGTTCTTTCAACAATTCTACCAGAGTAAAATTGAGTTTGTTGATAGTATAATTTAGGTGGAATTGATTAAAAGAATCATGGCAAGACTAAAGCACGATATTGATTTGGGAATCCTCATCGATGTCTACTCCAAGGATCTCCAGCTTGTTCAGAAGACCAATCATCTTCATAACGTGGTGCCTCACAGGAGAACCTTCAACCATGGTTATGTTCATGAGTGCCCTCATGGCCACCTACCTAGCTGCCCAACCTTGCTCACCAAACATCTCTGTCAGGTTAAGCATGATGTCATAGGCAGATGCCATAAATTGATGTTGGCTTTGCGACACATCGGACATGGATGCTAACATGTAACAAGTTGCTATACGATCAGCCTTCTTCTACTGCTCATAATAATCTACCTCTTCTTGAGAACATTGATTATTTGGAGCGAGAGGACAAGGTTCATTGAGCACGAACTTATAATCGTCAGAAGTCAACACGATGTCGAGGTTTCGTTTCCATGTAATAAAGTTTGGTCCAGTTAACTTGTGTTCTTTGAGAATCACCGCTAGTGGAATGAAAGATCCCATTATTAAATCCTGAGAACCGAAAGAGAAAACTTTTTAATTCTTTGAAAATTTTGGGGTCCCTCAACCTTTTAATTTTAAAAGAATTATTGGCAGCCCGAAGCCTTTGTGATTAAGCATGCAACGTAGTGTGGATGCCTACTAATCAATTCCTGTCGGGATAGACATGCCAGTCTATTAATCCCTCTTAGAAGATATCACAACAAAAATAATCCGCCTAGAGCCACATCAACTAATTAGGTCACGTAGTGTGGATGACTAACAGTTAACAAACAAAGGACTAACATGTTTTTATTTCCAGATATATTCTAAGTGATTAAACCACCAATATATTTGGTCCCTGCAAATAAAAATATTGACTCCTTACGGTGGATATTTTTTATTGACTGGTTTAGCGTATAACCATCTCACTTAATTTGAAAATTCCGTGTCAAAACCCCGAGCCCGGTGTGTGTGTGCCCTACATTGCACTACATTTCAAACAAACCCAAGTTGGGGATTCGTTCTAGATATACCATAATTTTAACCCTTACTTCGGGAGACCAGTCAGGCTGGCACACGAGTTAAAATCACATCTCCAACGAATGTGTGATGGAGACCGTATGATTTATCTGTGAATAAATCTTTCTCCCACTTAATATTTTATTAAAACTGAGGGTTTACCTTTTAGTTTATTTTAAAATATAAAAAATATTTTTAATTATCCGATTAAAATGAATCTGATTTTGATCAATTAAAAATCTCATGTTTAATTTAATTAAAACAAATAAAAAAAACTTATTTAGTTTTGCAAAAATAAATTAATTACCCGGATTTTCAAAAAAAAATCCCTACTTTATTATGTACTTAACACAAAAATTAAATAACTTAATTA
>JAULLH010554547.1:0-10489 GCA_035668455.1 Sarracenia alabamensis | reverse complement strand
CAATTAATATTTTTTCAGATGAAGCCATAAAATTAAAGTTGTTCCCATTCTCTAAAAGATAAAGTCAAACATTGACTTAATTCTTTAGAACCGCCAAACAAAATCATAACATATGCTACTCTGCAGTAGGTATTTCTTAAGAAGTACTTTTCGGTGGGTAAGATCAATAAAATAAGGTGCACTATTACGAGCTTTACCCAACTAGAAGCCGAGACCTTTCATGAGACTTGGGAATGCCTAAAAGAACATATCAGATTATGTCCCCATCATCAGGTACCAAAATGGAAGTTAGTTTAATGCTTCTATGATGTGTTGATAAGTAAATATCATTTATTTATTGATATCGCTTGTGGTGGTACATTCATATTTAAAAATGATAACAAGGCATGGTTGCTTTTTGAACAAATGAGTGATAACTCCTAACACCAAGCTTTGACATTTCGTATTAACAAAACCATCGCTTCATCCCAAAAAAACACGCAGCATGTACGAGGTCACACAACCACAACTTCCCGACCCAGTGGTCACCTTGACACAAACTCTAACCCAGCTTCTATCTAATGGGAAGAATCCTGTTACCTCTGTCTCGCCCCCAACTTTTCAAGGTCCATGTACATTGTGTGCTAGTTTGACAGACTGCCTAACCGTTGCACAATATCCTCAGTTAGTGCAAGATCAAGTTAATATAGCATAAGGATTCTCTCGATCGATAAATGATACGTTCTTTAATACTTATAATCCAAGATGGAGAAAGCATTCTAATTTCTCCTCGAAGAAACATCCAGATCAAGGTAGCATGTTAGCCCCATCGCCTAGGTCTGCGTACTCCAATGGTTATAAACCTTCAACCTACAGACCTCTCGCTTTAAAACAAGAATCTCTAGCTCCTCATCGAACCTTAGGGTTTGAGGAGAAAGTCCTACAAGTTTTATAAAATTAGGATACGAAAGTTGAACAACTGGATATGAGAACTCAACTTTTAAGTTCTCACTCGCAATCTATCACCAAATTGAAGACCTAAATTGGCCAGTTATCAGCTACCCTAAGTCGTCGAGAAGAAAGTAAATTACCTAGCTAGCTAGTGAGTAATCCAAAAGGAAAAATTGTCATGGAGATTCAGCGGGGTAATAGTGGGTTATACCATGAACAAGCCCAAGTTGTTATGACTCTACGAAATGGACGATAGCTTGAGACTAAATAAAACTAACCCACCTGCAACCTCTAAAGATTCAGAGTCATCTGATGACTCTAAAATCATACCTCCAGTCATATCATCTGATGATGCACCATCATTCCTACATAATTCATCTAGTAAGCCATGCCTACATCCACCAACACTCTCATATGATCCGACAGCTCCATTCCCGACATGTCTCGACGAGCTGTCGCATTTACTTAAAAAGGTACCCCCACTGAATGAAGTCCTTGAACTTTTCAAGTAAGTCAAGATAAACTTGCCACTGTTAGATGCCATCAACCAGGTCCCGTTCTATGTCAAGTTCTTAAAAGACAAATGCACCCAAAAATGAAAGACAAATACCAATTTTTCAAAGAAAGTCATTCTCACCAAGCATGTTAGTTCTATTCTCAATCATGATACTATCCCCCAAGTGGAAAAACCAGCGGGTACTTTTGTTGGAGTCAGCACAGTGAAATGTTTAAAAATAAATAATCGATACGTGTTTTTCACAAAAGGCACGTAGATATACGAGAAGGATAGAATCATTACAGATCGAAACTTTGTACTAAAGTTTCTAATGTTCCAATCTGAAGGAGAGACCACCACACGATCTTCTCACGTATAACCCTTACACATCTCGACTTCGGGGTGTGGGCACCGATCCGAATAGAGTCCTTTAGGCTTCAACACACTCGAATCTCTCAATCCCTCGAAGAACGAAGCAATAACTAGAGAGAGAGAGAGAGAGAGAGAGAGAGAGAGAGAGAGAGAGAGAGCTATGGGGCGACGACACACTAGGTATTCTAGCAAGACTAGGGTTCTAATTAATTATAATTTTGTATATATAATCCTCCATATATTTTAGGAAAAATACAATTAATTACTTTTTCCAAAAATACATAAAATCATATAAGGGCCAGCAATGAGAGATAGGAGAGAGAGAGAGGGAAAATCAATATTTTCCTAAAATCTATCCTAAAAATTATATCATTACCTAATTTTTTGCTATCCAGGATATATGGCATATATTTAAACAAAACCAATTAGGTAATAATTTTCTCCTAGGGCCGACCACCAAGGAATAAATCCCTAGGTGTGCCAAATACCAAAAATCCTCCCGAACATTTAATTTAATACCTCGAATGTCCCAGTGATAAATCCAACGATATAATTAAATTAAATAAAAACCGAAGCCTACCAAAAACCCGTGCGTATAATAGCGCTACATGAGGGATCACGATGAAGTATAGGACTTAGGCTAACCATATGAGAAATCCAGATATCCCTAACTCAAGCCCCGAGTTAGATCCATTCTCGCACGAACCAGGATTTATTCCACTAAAGGTCATGACTGAACTCCCAGCCCTATCTCGATTTGTGTCTCGAGTTTCCAATTATCAAATGCATTGAAGTCTCCCCACATTTAAGATATGGATTCCCGATAATCGAATTATGTTACTGACAACCCGGTTCGAGAATCCTCTTTCCCTCGCACTTCCACCGCTTAACTTATTGAGTATGCCGGATCATATGATCCACTGGCCAGATTTGGCATAGTCAAACTTATAAGCAAAGCACACGAAGGGGAACTCCTCAACCTAAGTTGGACGTGGTTTTCGTCAGTTGATTATCAACCATCGATCAAATAACGACTGTACCCAACCCACCAGTCATATTAATCTCGTTATAGACATCTCAGTCATTGGTGACTCAAAGTACTGAACATCATCCGAACATAATTTGATCAATCACGTCGGGATTAAGAGCACGTGCAATCCATGATAATACAGGATGTAGATCAATTTATATAGTCAGTATAGAATTGATCATCCTATTGAACCCGCTCAATACACTCCAAGTGTACTAACACATCGAGCTCAAACATCAAATTCCAAACTAGAATTCAATCCGTTTGACCTAGCAAAGATCAGCTAATATAACTATGTACTACAACCATATCAATGGATAGTCCGGGTTCATTGCAGTTGTGAGCCCACTTATATATTTGTCATAACCTTTGACCCGATCTTTCTGGCTTCATGCGACGAGTCATATACTGGACACAATATATGGATAGTGCATACATACATCATACATACAATAAATATGAAACCGAATATGCAAACCATCTCAGTTGTTTCTCATTAATATTCCATGGATCCTGGATAATAAAATACATAAAAGCATAGCTTTTAAGTATACTATCCTAACAAAAATGTTTTTGCATATCGCATGTCATCCTCATAAAGCATGTTTAGTTCTTATATAGATTGTTTTCTATGAGCCGTGGGCTCACGTAGTCTCTGACAACACGCATATGATTTTGGTAAAGGCATCACTGACTGAGCTGCGGGTGCACCAGGATACCTGGAAGAAAGCTTTTACATGTTTATACCTTTATTAGAGCTTTTTTTTTGGGTAATTTTTGTTAGTGCTTATTTACATTTATAAAAACATATTTTGAACACTTAGTAGTTTTGTAGAAAACTTGTAATTCTTATGTTTCAACGTGAGTATCTTCTATGTTCAGGCTTTGTGATTCCGGGCATTCGAGCCTCAGATTTTTTATTTAGTATTTTTCTCCACGGAAATACTGTTTGTAGTGAGGCTGATGTGCCAGGTGGGAGAATTGGGGGCTATTTGGCTATCCAAAAAAATTTCCAAAAAAGCATGCTAGTTAAGGGTTTCTTGTTTTCGAGAAAAACGATTTTGATGTTTAAATCTGATATTTTGGGTTGCAAGCTTTTATAGTTGCCTTATCCTCTTAGTTTATCAAATTTCTTCATGCTTAATGCTAAAAAAGTGCTTTTGGAGCTAAAAATTACCTCATAATTTCTATGCAAAAGACCTTTTCTGACTAAGACCCCTCGAGCAAAGGGAGCTTCGCTCAAGCGAACCCCCTGTTTTCAGCTCCCTTCGCTCAAGCGACCCACCTGTTTTCTGCCATGCAAAAATTGTTTTATTTTTCCAAAGTTGTTTGGTATTTTGCCAACCCTTGGGACTTATTTTATGCTCAGTTTATACACCTATTTTTACTAAAATGGTCCATTTGTCTTAGCTTTTACACGGCTATTGTTTGGAAGAAAATTAGATGTTTTTCAAAAACTTTAGCTTGTTTTCAGTTTTGGCTTATTCTTTTACGCTTTAGGGTTGTATGTTAGTATTCTCCTAGTACGCCGGGTTTGTGGCATTACAACATGGTATCAGAGCTCTAGGTACGAACACCTAAGAAGGTGTGGAGCTGGTTAGTCCATCCAAGAGGGTTGAATTGCATGTTGCATTCATGTTTTTTTTTTTTGCTTTCTTGACGCATGCAAACTGATTTTCTTGCGCATGCCTGCTGCTATATGGCATGGGGGTAAAGCTTGAAGATGATTTGTCTTGCCTTGATGTCCATTAAACTTGTTTGGAGTTTGAGTTAGGGGAGCGTTTAGCCAACATTTTTCTTGCAAGAAAACCAAGCAGGTTAATCTGATTTACTTATCATTTCTATTGTTTTATTTGGTATATGTTACTTGTTATCTATTTTGGTATCCTCGTTGATGGGGCATGGTATAATGTTGTATCTCCTCTTATCTTTCATAGAGAGTTATAATGTCACGTCGTGGCAGTGGTCGGGGAAAGGCCCGTGGTTGAGGTTAAGTGGATGACCACATCACAGGGGAGGGAGATGCACATACACGACAGGACCCAGTCGAGGAGGATATTGTCGTTCCTCAAGAACTAGTTATAGAAGAGGTTCATGTATAGCCAGATGCTTGTAACGAAGTAGGCTTTGGCGAGAACGGCGAGGTGAGGAGATCTATCCCTCGAGCCATGGGCCTTTATGGCCACGCGAGAGTTTAGGCGGATGGATCCCCCTATCTTTAGTGGGGAACCTGATCCAAAGGTAGCGACGGAGTGGCTAGAGGCAGTAGTGCCTATCTTTGTTGCGTTACATGTGGAGAGCGAGCTAAGAGTAGGGATAATGGCTTTCCAGTTACGGGGTAGTGCGCAAGATTCATGGAGGTTTGGTAAGACCACCATCGATGGTACGTGGGTGGCTTTTGAGGGAGTGTTTTATGAGAAGCGTTTTCCTGGATCATCCAAAGATGCATTCTAAGAGGAGTTTCTAAACTTAACCAAGGGAGGTTAGCGGCCTTACAGTACGAGGTGCGGTTCATGAATCTATCATGCTATGCACCAGAGATTGTGTCAAAGGAGAAGCTTCATATGAGGAGATTTGTGAGGGGGTTGTGACTAGCCATCAAGAATAGGATGGTAGCATATGATATTAACACCTACACAATGGTGGTGGAGACAGATATTCAAGTGGAGAACTCGTTGGTGGAGTGCAGTGCTGTGGAGCTGGGGAGTCTATGCCATAGTAGAGGGACCAAAGTACACGTTCAGATGACAGTTCATGGAAGAGGCAGGGGTTTGAGGGTCATCAACCCCATGGTATGTCTACATCATCATCATCTTCTTCGGGACATACAGATCCCTAGGGGAAGACGTGCCACCATTGCAGGAAGGTCAGACACTTCTAGCAAGATTGTCCATAGAGGAGTATGGGGCTGGGCCATATTCAGGGCGTAGGCCAGGGCTAGACCCAGGGGAGGACCCCACCTATTTGTTACACTTGTGGATAGGTGGGCCACATTAGTAGAGATTATCAGTAGAGAGTGGGCGCACATGGGTCACCAGCTACACAATCGAGATTCGCTCCACAGTCAGCAGCAACCTGTGGCTGCGCAGTCCGTACATTCAGTACCCACTTTATCATAGTCGGCTAAACCCCAAGGATCAAGGTAGCATAGCAGCACTTGACTCAGGGGCACATTTTTACCTTATCGGAGCCTAATTCACCGGTAGCAGCATCAGGAGCTGCTAAGACTCCCACGAGCACGTCTATTATGAGAGGTACATTCCTTGTATATCATTCATAGGTTAGGGTTCTTATCGACACTAGGGCATCGCATTCTTTTATTGCAATTTCTTTTTCTTCGGGGTTGGGTTTAGGGATGGAGACCTTGGGTAGTACCTTATGCGTTCAAATGATTGGTGATGTAGCGACTTTGCGATGGGTTTGTAGGAGATGTGAGTTACAAATTTTTGATCACACATTGTTTTTCGATCTTATCATTCTCAATATATATGCTTTTGATGTCATCTTGGGCATGGATTGGCTCATTTCTTACCAAGCTCATATTGACTGCAACCGGCGGAGGTTGTCTTTCTTCACTCCCATGGGAATTTATCTTTCTTTGACGGGCGACCGGGGTGACGATTTAGTACCATAACCTCTTCTTCCGCTAGACGGTGGTGATCTTATCGTTCATCTTTCTACCTTGCTTATCGGTGATGATTACTCTACTCCTGTGGAGTACCCTCTTGTTGTTGAGGAGTTCCCCGATGTCTTTCATCGGGACCTGATTGAGTTGCCACCTCGTTTGCGAGTTAGAGTTACCTATAGATCTTATTCTGGGGATAACCCCTATATCTATGCCTTCATATCATTTTACTCCCACACAGTTGGTAGAGATAAATGTTTAGCATAAGGAGAAACATGATAAGGGTTTCATACGCCATAGTGTTTCACCATGGGGAGCACCATCTTTATTCACTAAGAAGAATGATGGATCTCTACGCTTGTGCATTGATTATAGGAACCTCAACCAGGCGACGGTTGAGAATAAGTATCATATGCCACGGATTGACGATCTCTTCGATCAACTGAGAGGAGCGAGGTGTTTCTCGAAGATAGACTTGCATTCGGGTTATCATCAGGTGTGATTCTAGGAGGAGGATATTCGAAAGACGGCTTTCCACACATACTACAGTCATTTTGAGTTCTTAGTGATGCCCTTTGGCTTGACGAACGCACCGGCAACATTCATGGATCTCATAAACCGCATCTATCATCCGTATCTTGATTAATTCATTGTTGTGTTCCTAGACGACATCTTGATTTATTATTTTTCAGAGGAGAAGCATATGAGGATCTCCTTACAGTTGTTATGGGAGCATTGTTTGTACGTCATATTTGACAAGTGTGAGTTTTGGCTTCAGGAGGCGAGGTTTCTTAGTCATGTAGTTTCGGTTGGAGGATTAGCTATAGAACCCTCCAAGATTGAGGATACGATGGGATTGGAATGACCGAGGAACTTGTTCAAGATTCGGAGTTTCCTATATCTTGCAGGTTACTACCGACGGTTTGTGGAGGACTTCTCTCGTCTAGCAGTGCATATAACTTGTCTTACCAGAAAGGGTATACCATTTATTTGGAGTGATGAGTGTGAGTCTGTCTTCTAGTAGCTGATGACGTAGAGCGCTCCTATTTTGATTGTTCCGAAGTGGGGACTTGGTTATTCTGTCTTCTGTGGTGCATCCTTCGAGGGTTTGAGTTGTGTGTTAATGCAACTCGACAAAGTTGTAGGTTATGGTTCTTGTCTGCTGAAGGTGCACGAGAGGAACTACCTGACTCATGACTTGAAGTTGGCGACAGTTGTTTTTCTGTTGAAGCTGTGGAGACATCATCTTTATGGTGAACACTTCGAGGTCTTTTCTAATGACAATAGTTTGCGCTTTCTTTTCTCATAGAAGGATCTCAACCTTTGGCATTGGCGTTGGATGGAGTTCCGTTGTGACTCTGATTTTGATTTGCAGTATCATTCGGGAAAGGCCGACACAGTGGCCAACGCCCTCAATCGAAGTCCTTTTCAACGTTTGTAGGCATTGCGGTTAAAGAGTGGCATATGATGGAGGAGCTCGACCCCTTCGATCTTTAACTTAGCGGATCTAATGTAGGGGCTACATTATTTTCAGTCATTATATAACCGACCCTTCTTAATCGTGTTATTGACGCGAAGCAATCCGACGTGAAAAGTAGGGACTACAGAGATTGAATTTTATCAGGTAGTGATGCAGGTGGATTGACTATTCACCCTGACCAGAGCTTGAGGTTATGAGACATGATCTTCGTACTGGAGTCATGCCGAGCTGACATGCTTCATGAGTTCCATCATTCCAGGCTTACGGTGCATCCGGGTAACACCAAGATGTACCAAGATTTACGTAGGCAGTTTTGGTGGAGGGGCATGAAGAGGGATTTAGCTTCGTTCGTGTCGCGTTGCCTTACTTGTCAGCAAGTAAAGGCCGAGCATCAGAGAACCGCGAACACGTTACAGCCTTTGCAAGTATCCGAGTGGAAGTGGGAGCACATCACGATGGATTTCGTTACAGAACTTCCTATCTCGTCGAGGAAGTATGATACGGTTTGGGTATTGGTCAATCGGTTGACCAAGTCTACTCGCTTTCTCCCTATCCACCTCACATACTTGGTGGACCGATTAGGTAGATTGTATCTTTTAGAGATCATTCACCTGCATGGAGTTCCAGACTCCATTATTTTCGATCGCGATCCTCGCATGGCTTCATGTCTTTGGAAGAGCTTACAGTCAGCATTTGGTAACAATGTTCTGATGAGTACCACTTTTCATCCACATATGGATGGCCAGCCAGAACGTACTATACAGATTCTTGAGGATATGCTACGGGCTGACACTCTTGATTTCTGCGGATCGTGAGAAGATCATCTACCGCATGTGGAGTTCACGTACAACAACAGTTACCAGGCGAGTATAGGGATAACACCTTTCGAGACGTTGTACGGTAGGCTATGAAGGTCACCCGTGTGTTGGGCTAAGATCGGCGAGAGGTCTATCATGGGACCCAACTTGGTTCAAGTTACTACGGAGAAAGTAGCTATTATTTATAGACAGCTTGTTGCTGCTTAGAGTCATCAGAAGAGTTATGCTGATCGACGACGGTGACCCCTTGAGTTTGAGACTGGAGATCTTGTTTTCCTTAGGGTTTCACCTCGCAAAGGCCTTTTGAGGTTTGAGAAACATAGAAAGTTATCCCCATGTTATGTTAGACCGTTTCAATTTGAGAAGAGGGTTGGGAAGGTTGCATATAGGCTTTCTTTACCTCCTAGTTTATTGTTCATACACAACGTGTTCCATGTTTATATGCTGAGGAAGTACCAGCCTGATCCATCTCACACCATTGACTAGTCAGAGTTAGAGGTCGATGGGGATTGCACTTACAAGGAGAGACCGTTGAGGATTCTTGATACACGAGAATAGGTTCTTCGGGGTAAGACCATACCTATTGTGAAAGTCTTGTGGCTTCACCACGAAGCGGAGGAGGCCACTTGGGAGCACGAGGATGAAGTTCGTGCTAAGCATCTAGAGTTATTCTCTTCTTGAGGTACATTTGATTTCGAGGACGAAATCCTTTTTAGAGGGTTATGTTATGAGGGTTTGGCCCTCGTTTACACGTTATACGTTTGTATACGTTATACATTCCGTTTGAAGGTTTGGTTTTCAAACTTAAAGTACTTGTTTGTTGACGGTATTTCAAATTTGGATTCATTCCTCGTGGGTTCTTGGTTTAACCTTTTCATGGTTTTGAGAGTTCGTTTTTTATGTGTTATTCGAGAAAGTTTCATGGCGCTTGGACCGAAACTCGAATCTTTTTACATCATTTTCGAGCCTCAACCCCAGCTGATGGTCGCTCGAGCGACCTAGAGACCGCTCAAGTGGTCCCCTTTAATTCAGCTTGTTATAAGCTACAGATTTGTTTGGTTTTATATATTATTATCTTAAGTCTTTTGCTCTCCCTTCTCTCTAGCACATTGCTGGAGCACCTAGAGCATGAGATTCCTTGGTTTTGGGAGCTTTAGGTTGGATTCCAGCACCATACGCTCAATCAGGAGGACGAGGGCTACGCATTTACCGGACTAATTTATGTTTTTTCCATTTCGGGCTACCCTGGTTTTGGTATTTTCCTTCTCAAATCGTCTTGGGAGGTAGGAATCAACCTACTCTTGAACTTTTCATGTTATATGTAAGGTTAATTTGTAGTATTTGTGTAACAGTCTGACCTTCTAGTGAATAAATAATACTTTATTTATTCTAATTAAATCTACACTTTCATAAAAACTTGCCATTTTTCTTCTTGAAAAGTTTAAATACTTCTCTTAATTTCAAAAATATTACCAAAACCTCATATTACTGTTCATTCATAAAAGAAAATAACTTCAGCAGATTTAATATACTTTCACAAAAGAATCCCCCCTTCCAGATTTTTCTTCAACAAAAGACACATTTTTTTTGCTCGACACAGCCGACTGTGTCCTGGCTGTGTCCTGCACCAGTTAAATTAAAAATAATTTTCTTGCTTAATAGCAACTTCTGCAACTTGAGATCTACAACATAAAGTCACACATCCATTCTTTAACAAAACTTGGTTCAAACTCAACCA
>JAULLH010554546.1:0-15949 GCA_035668455.1 Sarracenia alabamensis | reverse complement strand
TGCCCTTGATCTGAAACGGAGGTATCAAGGATCAAAAATCTTTTACTTGGAGAAAATCAAAGCTTTTCTCCCTTGTTCTTACCCTTCCCACCCAAAAACATAAAAATCAGCCCAAAACCTCTTACCTCTTGGCCGAAAATACAGAGATTTGAGATGCTAAATGATGCTTCTCTCTTCTCTAGTTGATCCCCCTTTGGTCCTTCCACTTCAGAATCCTTCTATGCCTCTCCCTCTCCCTCAAAGTTTCGGCCAAGGAGAAGAAAAAGAGAGGAAGAATAAGAGAAGTGGCAGCCGCCCCTCCCCTCTTGTTCTCCTAACCCTATTTAATTAGGTTAAGTTCTAGTTAATTAGGGTTTTCTCCCTAATCCACCACCTTTTGGTTAATTATGAATCAACCCCAAGTCTTGTAATTAAATACAAGACTTCCCCTCCCAACACTTAGCCAAATTTTGGCCATGTGTTTCCTCTCTTCTTTTAAATTATTTTCCGTAATTTCTTTTCTTCCCATTTTAATTAATTCAATAATAAATTAAAATGGTCGGGACAATACACAACCTTTTTAATCATATCCACGACCAATGGGTTGGAAGGATTTTTCAACAATGTGGATATGTGGTGGAGGCTCTCAATCCCATCAAGAGAAGGCAGTATCTACTACCAGGTATGGTTTTGTTAAGTTTCTTTCTAAAAATGCCTTGGAAGATGCCGTTAACAGGTTCGATGGAGTTTGGTGCCACAACAATGTGATTTCGGTCAAAAGGGCCCTTGGAGTCAGCTCATATAACTCCCAGCATAAACGGCCAATGCTCATGTCAGATTTTAGTAATAGAGTATAAGTTCAAGAACAAACCTCTACGCCACACTACAAGCTCACAGTGGCTGACATTATTAATGTGGATTATGAATGGATTAAATTATGTGTAGTGGGTATCATTACAGGTATGGCAACAGTTGATCATATTCAAGAAGCAATGAGGAAGGAAGGAGTTAGTTGCATAAAGATTAAGTCCCTTGGAGGTCCTAAAGCTCTATTGCAAGTTAGTTCAATAGAAGATAAAACTAAGTTCATGTATAACGAGAGATCTTGGTTTAAGAAATGGTTTGTGTTTGTTTACGAGTGAAGCCCAAGGGAATCAAACCTTTGCAGGAAAGTGTGATTAACCATCATGGTTGTTCCAATTCATGCATGGTGCGAAAACACCTTTAGTAAATTAGGTGATTTATTAGGAACAACCATTGCTATGGACCAACAAACGTCAAGGAGAGAGTTCTTAGAATTCAGGAGAGTGTTTATATGTACTAAGGCTATGGAGATTATTTTCAACTATTGTGAGTTGAAAGTGGGTAACATAATGTAGCAATTAGATGCTTTAAAAACTACTTTGTGAAGCATGACCCCGTAGCCAAGGCCTCCATGAGTATAGCCAATAATGTATCACCCATTACCATATTGGATGTCAACAATGCAGCGGGTGACAACAACAATCCTTCAGCCTTGGGGAAGGAATAGATTTGCTTATTTCATCACGTGGCAAGCACAAGCCAAGTGGACGAATCACCATTAGAATGCCCTGAAATAGCCAGAAGAAACCTTTTGGACCCAACCGCTAAGATGGCAATAGAGCCTAATATGCAGCTTGGTGGGGAAGCCCATATAGGAAAGGATTATGGCCATGTTCCTTTCTCAAATGAGGAATGGTTAGATATTTGTCCACACTAGAATGGTATAATGGAGGAGAAGACTAACAATTTAGTTCAATCTAAAGTTACTTTCAGAGAAGCTGCAGACACAGGGTGCAGTGCTAAACTTGACAGAGCCAAAGAGTTCACTATATATGGAAGGGGAATCAAGAAAAAAAGGGTGCAAAGGGGAAGAGTGAAACACGATCCAAAAGAAAGAAAAACAAAGCTAAAAAGCTATCAAGGAAAGATCCACATAGCCTTATCGAGATTGGCACCCAATCTTCCATCTCATCACCATGTATCAGAAATAGAAATTCTATTCTCAGAAATGGAGCAAGAATGGCTGTAGAGACTGGAAAACTATTGGGCCTCAATTTTGGTGAAGATGAGGAAGCTAATATTAATAGAATCATTGAGATGAACAAAGTTGAGGATAACTTTATTTAGCCCAGGCTTTGATTTATTTTTCTTAATCTTGGATTTTGCTTTTATTTACTTAGAACATACCCCTACAGTAGTTCTAGCCTTTGATTGTCTTCATCTCTATATTATGCTTGTGCCTTGTTTTATTTTGAGCTGAGGGCAGAATATACCCTGGTTGATGGATGGCATTGGTTCTTTATTGGCTATGCTCTATCTTTTTTTGGGTAATTAACTGAAATATAAAAAAAGAACTATACAAGTATACAAGGGGCATTCCCCAATGCCTTACAACCAAAAAGGAAACCGAAAGAACATAGCCCAAAAAGAGGTGACAAAAACAAAGAAACACAAAACCACCAAAAGAAAACCAAGACAAACTACTTCTACTCAAGAGATGCTGTTGCAGGCAATATCAAAACTTAGGTTGCTCTAGGCACCAGGCTACTCCGAAGCTAGCTTGGGAACTGGACTGTGAGAAGATCAAAAACTATATGCACAAACTTTGCACAACATCCAGACTATGAGAAGACCAAAAGTTAAAAGCTAAACTCAAGGTCCCATGACAGCAATATTCTAGCAATTCCAAAAGCAAATATCAAGCAAATTTAGCAAAACAAATTTCAGCTGCAACCCAAAAGACAGTAGGATCCAAAGGACCCATGACAGCAATTTTCAGCTGCAACCCATAGCACGAACTTGGCAGCATTGAACAGCTCCAAGAGATTCCATTTCTGATGCAAATAAACCCACTAGTTGCAGCCTCTACTATCCAAAACATGGCATGAGCAGAGAACAGTCAAGCCAAAGAACTACTCACCAAGGAAGCAAATCAATGCCACGAAGATCACCAAAAGAACACAGTATGTAAATCTGTAAGAGCGCAACAGAGCCGGCAAACAACTCCACAGCCCTCTTAATAATTTAAACAAAGCTATAATCAAGACGGTAAATCACAGCAAACAGAAGCGAAAGCGGCAATTTTAGCAGCTAGATACAGTAGCAACGAAGGCAGAGGGGGATCACGAGTGGCAAACTGGAACCACATACACATGCACCAAAGAGCCAACAGCAAGGCCCAGCAGAAACCCAACAAAAACACAACTCACACACCCACCCAAACACAACATCAGCCCTCTAAAGGAATAGGGGAAAGGAAACAAAGCACAAGAGAAACCAACAAAAGCACAACTCTCTCTCTCTCACACACACACACACACATTGCTATGAACAACCCTCATAGCTAGGTTAAGGAGATAAGCGGTTGGAGGCCAACCCTCACAAGTTCCAGAGGTTGGAGGTAGAACTGGCAAACCTAGCCATGGATGAAATCCTGCCCCTGACCATATCCATAATATCCTGGGTAACCTGGCTCTCAACACTGTGCTTACCTTAGAACATCTTGAGATTTCTTGCTTTCTAAATAGAATAGACAAAAGTGGAGAAAGCCAAAAGAAGGATGGTAGCACTCAAAGACTGCCCATTTACATAGCCTAGAATCCATCTCCACCAATCCCCCCAAGAGTCTTCCCAATGAGAAATCTAGCATCTCTGCAGAATACTCATCCACACCTTACGAGAAAAGGAGCAGGAAAAGAACAGATGGTCATGAGAGTCCTCCTCAGACGAACATAAACAACATGAAAGAGTCAATGTCCACACCAAAGAGTCTCAATCTATCCCTAGTAATTAGAGGATTCCTCACCGCGATCCAAAGAATGAAGCTAGTCCTCGGAATGTGACCTTTAAACAATATCAATCTGGACCAGGACGGGGTTTCCTTATGGTCACGAACATTGTCCCACAAGGATCCGATGGAGAACTTACCACCATTAAGGAGCCAACATATGGAATCATTAGAAGTATAGCTAGGGAAGAAATCAACCTCATTCCTCATGTCAATAAGATAAATTGCTATGCTTTATCGTGGTGTGTATTGTTTCTTTGTATCAGCCCACTATATTGGTTCTATTACTCTGAAGTCCAATGGCAAAAATATTGCTAGTTTTTATGATTTTTTATGCTTTTTTGCCATAAGAGTGGCAATTGCGAACAAATAAGTAATAAGCACGCAGTTGGTTCTGTTTTGAGTTTTGCTCTAAAAATTTTGGGTGTTAGATCTTAGTTGCTTAGTGCTAGCTTGCTTGATTGTTTGCATTCTTGGTGTGCCTCTGTTGAGTTCCTGGTTTAGCCATGTTAGTTTTGTATATGAATTGTGAGTGTGTTATTGCTAATGAAAGCAGCTAGATTGTCTTGTCCAGCTATTAGTTTTGTTTTGTATCTGGCTATGCTGTCCATCACAACTGCCTTGCCTTGGAAATCTATTGGGTTATTTAGCTTCGATTCGTCTTTAGCGGGGTTTTGTTCTGGTTTGGTCAGGTTGGTTTGATATTGTCTGGTTGCTCTGGTGGTGGTACTACATTGTTTAATTTGCTACTACACTACATACATTGAAGTTATCCATTGTAGCCACACTGATGGTTTATTTGCTATCTTGGTTTATGCATTAGCTTTTGATTTTGCTGTGGAAGGACTTGATGTTCCCTAGCCCTTTCCTATATCAAGGCCCGAAGGCTTCCAGCAGGTGGGTTTTCTATTTTGGGCACCTATGTCTTGATCCAGCAGTTGGCATGCTTGGAGTTTTGTTTAGCAGTTGGCTTGCTTAGTTCTGTAGCTAGTTTGATACCTTCCCCTTGGTCCAAGATGGTCTGGGTTTGCTTGCCTCTTATTGGTTTGGTGTGTTGCCTGCCTCTTTTTGGTCTACCTCTCTACTTGGTTAGTTTCTACCAGCTGCTGTAGTATTTTCTTTGGTTTTTTAGTCTGGTTGGGATATTGCTTGGTCTGGGTGTTCTGTTTGGTGTTCTGGTTGGGTGTTCTATTAGGTGTTCTATTGGGTGCTCTGCTGGGTGTCCTGGGTGGGCCGGTTGGGTTTTTGATTGGCTGGGATATTAGCTTGGTCTGGGTGTTCTGTAGATTTTGCTTTGGGTTATTGCTTTATGTTAGCCTAAAGGCCTTTTCAATCAAGATTTATTTTGGTTTTGATTATAACAAGACTTTGATTTGTTTGTTGTTAATATTTATTTGTGCTTGAGATAGTATTTTTAGGTTATCTTGAAGTTCATACACAACAAAAAGTAAAGAAATCAAGGGATTAAGCTCAAAATGGATGAAGAAGAAGAAGAAGAAAGAGTAGAGTTTGAAGAGCAATGGAATTGAAGTTAGAAGTCTTTTGGAGTTGATTAGCCAAGGAGAGACTAACACCCAAGTCCAAGAACATCAGAAGATCAAAGATTCAAAGTGCCAAAGGAATGAGTCGACACCTTTTGAGTCACAGCTTCAAATGAAGTTTTTCAAGTGAAGGAAGTTGACATATGCTCACTAAATTGGTCATAACTCTCTCCACACAAAGCATTTAAATATGTGACCTAAACCATTTGAAAGTAGACTTCTGGGGTATCAATTTGTATATGAAAATAACCCATTCCGAATTAGGATGAAGAAGTTATGATCATTTGAAGTTGGTTCAAAAGTGCAGTAGAAGACACTGATTCGTATTAAGACAAGGTTGATTCGAATCAGTAGTGCAGAAGCTATGAATCAATCCTCAATATGCTTGATTCAATCCTAGAACACGTTGATTCGATCCTAGATTATCTTGAATCGATCCTAGAGTGCCATGATTTGATTCCTAGAAGCCAAGAATCGAATCCCTAAGTATTGATTATGAAGAAATCAGACATATGCTCATTATTTTTTCCATAACTTTCTCTACGAAAGAAATTTTGAGGTGAGACTAGAACCATTGGAAAGAGGGCTTCCAGGGCTTTAATTCGGATATAAAATTGACCCCATTTGAAGTTCATATAAAGGAGATACGATCGTTTGAAGATTGACCAAAAGTGAAGAAAATTCATTGATTCGATCTTTGCTCTCAATGAATCGATCCTCCACTCCAAAAAGGTCACTTGATTCGATCCTATGTGTTAATGATTCGAATCATAGCCACAATATCTCAACATTTTGATTCGATCCTTGATATCTTGATTCGATTCTCCAATATCCTGATTCGAATCAAAGCACCAAATTCGGCGATTTGATTCGATCCTCTACTTTAGTGAATCGATCATTCACTTCCATGATTCGAGTGAACAGTACAAAAGTGGAGACATGATTTGGTCCTACTCCTCACTGATTCGAATCATCTTTGCAATATTAAAGACTCGATTCGATCCCCGGATTGCATGATTCGATTCACCGGTTCAAAAAGCCAATTTTATTCGGATCATCGGTACTTCGATTTGATTCTCCAGTGCAAAAAATGGCTATATGATTTGATCCTCAAGATTATTGATTCAAATCACAAGATTCATGATTCGATTCTTCTCTACCTTAATCCGAATCATGAACCTAGATATTCAAACTTCTGAAGACTCCAACGGCCAGAAGTCTCAGCTTTTAATGATCCAATAGCTAGAGATCCAAACATTAAATGCGCCAATGACTTCATTCTTTTAGAGCATATATAAGGAGTAAAGATTGAAGATTCAAGACTGCTGGAGAACACACAAAAACATTTATTTTCTCTCATTTACCACTCCATTACTCCTCCAGTGCTCAGAACTTAATTTCTCATTTCTTGAGCTTTTTAATTACTGTTTTGATCCAGAACTTGTACTCCTCTTATTTATAAGGAGGTTCCTCTTCACCCACAACTGAAGAAGGTGGTTGCTCTTCACCCGATAGAAGAAGGTGGTTAGGATTCAGCCAAAGAATTCTGTGTACTGAGGTTTCGATTCACCCAAAGAATCAGATAGTGAATTCCTAAGTCTTTGAGGAGTGGACGTAGGTCGGGATTTGTCCGAACCACTATAAATCTCTTAACTCGTGGTTGAAGTATCTCTTTCCTTAATCTCTTTAATTCACTATAATTAATTTGTTTAATTCTGCTACATCTATTTGGGTTTTTTTTATTAAGTATTCAAAAACTGTTTGAAAGTTTTGAAAAAGTGTTAAAATTTATTTTTGTTTGCATAACAACCTATTCACCTCCCTCTAGGTTGCCTCCTTTGGACCAACAAGATTGATGATGTTGAAGCCTACAAAGACTCAAGAAGAACTGGAGTTTAAAGGAAAAATTGAAGTTTTAAGGAAAATGGATGGACACCTATGATTGGATGTGTCGACACCGCTATGCCTTATTCATGGCTGTTCCCAGTTTCCAAGTTTGTGTCGACACCAAGGCTCAAATGAGTCGACACAAAGAGCATTGTATCACCGAGATATCAAAGTGTCGACACCCAGGAGAAATTGAGTCGACGCCAAAAGCTCCCAGAATCAGAAATCAATTTGAGTCAATACGTAAGTTTTTGTGTCGGCCTAAAGGAGAAGATGAGTCGACACCTTAGAGTTTGTATCGACCCCAGCAGTGCCCTAGATAGATTGTGTCGACACCCTTGGTGATTTGTGTCGACATTGCACCTAGAATTCAAAATCTTGAAGCTCCAACATTCGAATTTCAAGCATTAAATGCTTATAACGGCTACTAAATCTTCTCTAACGGCTCTATTCTTTCATCAGCTATTTAAGGAGTAAAGATTGAAGTTCAACTAGTTGGAGAAATTTATTATCAATCATCTTCTCACCATAATCAAGAGCATACACTTCATAACCTATTTACTACTCTTCTCTAGTTTCTCAGAATCTTCATTCTCTCGTTTATTACTCTATCATTGTAAAATCATATTGAGAGAGAGAGAGAGAGAGAGAGAGAGAGAGAGAGAGAGAGAGAGAGAGAGAGAGAGAGAGAGAGAGAGATTTATTATAGTGAGGTTTATATTGTAAATCATCTCACAAAGAAAAACAACCACTATAACTCTCTGTAGAGTCAGGTTCATCCTTCAACCACACTCGAGATAAGATAAAGGTTTCGCTTCACCTTATAAAGAAGAGGATTAAATGTTTCGCTTCACCGAAGAAAGAAGAAGATAGGAGGTTCTGGTTCACCTTAGAATGAAGATTATACTAAGGTTACGATTCACCCTTAAGAAATCCGATAGTGAATTCCCGAGGCTCTTGGGGAGTGGACGTAGGTCAAGTTTGACCGAACCACTATATATCGTTTGTGTCTTTCTCTCCCATATCTCTTTATTTTCAGCACATTATTTGTTTACTTTCTGTTGCACATATATTAGATTTTAAAGTGTTAGAAAAAAGTGTTTGAGTTTGCCTATCAACCAATTCACCCCCTTTGGGTTGATCCTCCTTGGTCCAACATATGATATCGAATCCAGGAACTACAATGAGGCTCTTCAAGACAAGGATGCAGAATTATAGCAAAAGGTTATGGACTCTGAGATAGAGTCTATGTAATCTAATCAGGTCTTGGAGCTTGTAGATCCATTAGATGGGATAAAACCCACCGGTTCAAATGGATCTACAAGAAGAAGAGAAGAGTGGACTGGAAGGTGGAAACCTTTAAAGCTAGTCTTGTCGTGAAGGGTTTTACTCAGAAAGAAAGGTTCAACTATGAGAAAACCTATTCACCGGTGGTCATGCTTAGGTCCATTCGTATTCTTGTATCCATTGCTGCACATTTCGACTACGAGATTTGACAGATTGACGTCAAGACGACATTCCTTAATGGAAGTCTTGACGAGAGCATCTATATGATGCAACTAGACGGGTTTATAGTAAAGGGTTAGGAGCACATGTTGTGTAAGTTTAAGAGATCCATTTATGTATTTAAGCAAGCATTAAGGTCTTAGAACACTCGATTTGACCAAATAATTAAAAGCTGTCTTTAAACAGTGTCTTATCGAGTATTGTGTGTACTAGAAACACGATGGGCATAAAGTGGAGTTTCTAGTCATATATGTTGATGACATTCTCCTAATTAGAAACGATGTAAGGATGCTATCTTTGGTAAATGTATGGTTGTCAAGTCAATTTGACATGAAGGACTTGGAAGAAGCAGGCCAGATCCTTGGGATCAAGCTCACACGAGATCGATCATGAAAGATGTTGAGCTTATCTCAAGACCGTTATATTGACTTGATTATTACTCATTTTGGTTTGAAAAATTCCAATAAATGATTTATTCCTTTCAGGTATGGAATTATTCTATCTAGGGATCAGTGTCCTAGGACACCTCGGGAGATAGAGAAGATGAGAAGTATTCCTTAAGCTTCAACAATAGGAAGTCTCATGTATGTTATACTCTGCACTAGACTGGATATCTGTTATATCGTTGGCATGGCAAGTAGATATCAAGTCTAAATCGAGAGAAGAACATTGGACTACGGTCAAGAATATATTCAAGTACCTGAAAATGATTAGAGAGTATATGTTGGTATACCAGGATAATAGTCTTACACCCCTTGGGTATACAGACTTGGATTTCCATGCTGATAGGGATTCTAGAAGGTCCACCTCTGTTTTTGTATCTACTTTCTCATTTGGGAGATTATACAACGTGGAGACGTTGTGGTTTACGTGGCTGCATCTACAGATAACCTACCAAAATCTTTTACTAAAAGCCATATTTTTATTTATTTTATTCTAGATCCCTAGAATAATAATGAGAAACATTTGAGATTGATTTGCATTTGTGATTTTATATTTATCTATGATATTTATGATGAATGAATGCATTGTTTTTATATTCTTTCCAGTATTTGATTCGATGCATGAAACGTGGAAGATCGGGTCAAAGGTTCTGACAGAATACATAGGTAGGCTCACAATCGTAATTGACTCGGACAATCCATTGGTATGATTGTAGCATATCGTTACAGTAGCTGGTTTTGACTAGGTCGAACAGATCAAATTTAGGTTTTAGAAATTCGATATTCGAGCTCGATGTGTTAGTACACTTGGAGTGTATTGAGCGGGTTCAATAGGATGATTAATTCTATACCGACTATATGAATTGATCCACATATTGTATTATCATATATTGCACGTACTCTCAATCCCGATATGATTGATTAATCATGTTCATTTAATGTTTAGTTCTTTGAGTCATCAATGGTTGAGATTTCAATCATGAGATCAATAATATCGATGAGTTGGGTACTGTCATTATTTGTCCGATGGTTGTTAATCAGCTGTCAGAAACCATGTTCGATTTAGCTTGAGGAGTTCCCCCTGGTGTGCTTTGCTTATAGATTTGATTATGCTAGAATCTCACAAGTGGATCATTTGATCTAGCATATTCCAAAGGTTGAGCGGTGAGGTTACGAGGATAAGATGATAATTAAATTGGATTGTCAGTAACCTAACTTAATTATTAGGAATCCATATCTTAAACGTGAGGAGACATCGGTAGAAGTGATAATTAGAAACGCGAGACATAATTTGAGTTAGGGCCGGGAGTTCAATCAGGGCCTTTAGTGAAATAAGTTCTGATTCGTGCAGGAAAGAATTTAACTCGGGGGTTAAGTTAGGGATATCCAGATTTTTTGTACGGTCAGCCTGAGTCATATACTTCATCGTAATCCCTCACGTAATCCATTATATGCACAATTTAATTTCTTATTAGTTTCGGGAATTATTTAATTTAATTTGATTGTTGATTTTGTTATCGGAAACAATCAAAAATTAAATTAAATAATCGAGGGTTTTTCGGTATTTAGCACACTAGGGTTTCACACCCTAGTATGGCTGGCCCTAAGGATTTATGAAGAGCCTAATTTTGGTTAAGATAAGATGTCTTATCTTGGTCTCCAAAATTAGCAAGTGATATATGAGAATTATGAGAGAATAATGATACATTATTCTTTAAGGCTTTCTCTCACCAACTCTCTCTCTCTCTCTCTCTCTCCCCTTCATAAAATATTCTGTATTTTTTAGAGAAAAAATGTGTGAGAAATAATGGAAGAAAATACATGAAGATGCGGTTTGGTACCCACTCGCTAGGATGGTCGCGTGCATCGGGATATACGTGAGAAGATCGTTGAGTCGTCTCGGAACGCTTTTTGGCATTTAAGAAATTTATTCAAGTTCCTTTGAGATATATTTAATTGCTAAAATCAGAACATATTTTATAATTTTTCATGAAAAGATATAGGTCGTTTTTACGATAACCTTGTCAAAAACCTTTTTTTTTTATTTTTTGCTGTGCGTTTCTTACATATTGACATTTCAGTTTACTAACAGACGTATATAGAAGTCCAGAGGTAATCACTGTGCAATCATTGTCCCTCCTAATGAGGTAAGTATTTAATTTTATGGAATGAATATGATATAACCATGGTATATTATATCAAAAGATATAGAGCAGTTATGGATTACCAATCCATTCTAATTAAAGTAGCCAAACAAATGATATAAAACACTTTTTTTATAACATATAAAACACTTTTCGATAGCATCTTAACTACCCCAATTTTTATACTCCAAACAAACAAGGCCATAGAGTTCGTTTCTCGAGCGCTATAAGCTTGAATTTTTTTTTTGACTTTAAACAATTTTAAGGAAAAGAAGTATGAGATTCATTTAGTAGAAATATGGTATGGTTTTTAAATCAAAGACTTCAAAGTTTTATAATTTTTAAAACATATTTCTAAATTATTTTATATTTATTATGAATCTTATTTGATAAAGAAAAAAAATAAGAATCAATAGAATCTAAACACAAAACTTAAAGCAATCAGAAGAATCATCATATTACCATCGTATAGATTTACATCATCTCTCTTTATAATATCCATGTGTTCAATACAAAATAAAGGAATCAGAAAAATGAACGAATAAAAGCAATAGATGTACAGCTATCCCACTTATACACATAAGGCCTGTTTGGCTGAAATATATTCCTATTTCTGTATTACTCTTCATCAGCCGTCGTCAAGCGAGAGTTGGGAGAATCCCACACCATAAGCTTGTCTTTAAAATAGTTAAACCGCGAAACAGTAAGAGCCTTTGTAAAAATATTAGCAACTTGTTCGGTTGTGGAAATATGCTTCAGAATTAGTTATTTGGACAAAACTTTATTCCGAATAAAATGACAATCAACTTCTATGTGTTTAGATCGGGCATGAAAACCCGGATTGACAGCCAAGGATAGGGTAAAATTATTATCACACCATAAAACAGTCACAGTAGACTGAATATGCAAATCATGAAGAAGTTGTTTCAGCCAAGATAGCTCGGCTGCCGTATGGGCAAGAGCTCCATATTTAGCTTTAGTCGAACACCGAGACACGACTGACTGCTTCTTAGCAGACCAAGATATCAAATTAGATCCCAAATAAACACAGTACCCATTAGTGGACTTTCGATAGATAGTATCACCAGCCCAATCCGAATCAGAATAAGCAGATAAAGCTAAAGAACCAAGTATAAATGTAAAACCATGAGAAATCATACCTTGCACATAACGTAAAATACGTTTGACTGCTTTAAAATGGGCATTTATGGGAGATTGCATATGTTGACAAACAATATTGACAGTCAATGAAATATCTGGACGAGTTATAGTCAAGTATTGGAGACCACCAATAATGCTTCTGTAAAAGGTGGGTTACGAAAAAGATAAAGAATCTGAAGTAGATAAAGAGATTTTAGTGGACTGAGGAGAAGCAGCAGGTTTACAATTAGATAAACTAGCTTTAGTGATCAAATCAGTAGTATACTTGAACTGATCAAGAAAAAAGCCTTGACGAATGGCTTGAACCTTAATACCCAGAAAATAGTTGATATCACCAAGCTCTTTAATAGAAAAAATAGTATACATTTGAGCAAGAAGAGATTGAAAGTGAGAAGAACTATTTCCAGGAAGTAGAATATCATCTACATAGACTACAAGGACAGTAAAAACTGTGGAGGACTTGTAAACAAACAACCTGGAGTCATTCAAGCTATTGACAAAGTCATGTTGAAGTAAAAAATTTGAAAAAGTAGAATACCAAGTATGAGGTGCTTGTTTAAGCCCATAGATTGCTTTTTGTAATTTACAAACATGAGAAGGAAACCGAGAATCCACAAAAGAGAGAGGTTGAGACATATAAACTTCCTCATCTAAAACACCATGAAGAAAAGCATTAGAAATATCTAATTGCTTTATGGGCCAATGATAATGAAGAGCAAGAGAAAGGATAATACAAATGGTGGGTTGTTTAGCCACAGGACTAAAAGTATCATGGAAGTTAATACCATGTTCTTGAAGATACCCATTGGCTACTAACCGAGCTTTATACCTAGCAATCGATCCATCGGAGTTTTTCTTAAGTTTGAATACCCATTTACAGTCAATCACATTGTTCTGTGAAGATGGAGGAACTAAAACCCAGGTCCTTTGATGTTGAAGAGCTAAGAACTCTTCATTCATAGCAGCAACCCAATGTGAATTAGTCATAGCATCTTTATGAGATTTCGGCTCATAAAAATCAAGGGACTGTGTAGACTTGTGAGACTGTGCAGCAGTAGATACGAAAGCCAGTGGAGACTGTGCAGTTGCAAAAGACGCCAATTTAGATTTTGATCGGGTCATCATAGAATGAAGAAGAAGTAGACAGATTTAGATTTAGATTTTGAATAAGTCTAGACTGTGTAGACTTAGATTTAAGAAGCAGATAGATTTAGTTTTAGATTTTGTTTAAGTGTGATAGCTGTACATCTATTGCTTTTATTCGTTCATTTTTCTGATTCCTTTATTCTGTATTGAACACACGGATATTGTAAAGAGAGATGATGAAAATATATATGATGGTAATGTGATGATTCTTCTGATTGCTTTAAGCTTTGTGTTTGGATTCTGTTGATCCTTGTTTTTCTTCATGGTATCAAAGCGTGAATTGCTCCTACAAGTTTTATCGGTCATTCATTTCGCTTTGCTTCGCGATTTGGTATTCTTCTCTCCTTCGCTTCACGATTTGGGTTTCTATTGCTTCGATTCAGATCAGATCTCACTTTGGCTTGTCGATTCGAACCAGTCAGATATCTTTGACAACGATGATGAATTTTTTTTCGATTTCCACCTATTCTCTTGTGTAAATCGTTTCTAAGTTGTGAACCCTACGTTTTTCGATGACACGGTTTTCTCTTCGTGAACCACGTGTTTTTTTTATTTCGATCTAAATCTTGAGTTCGATTTATAGATCTTGTACTCTAGATTTATGATTCCTTTATTTTCCTCGTTACTGGTCTTTCTTGTGTTCGGTGATGATGATTCTTTCTTCTGAATTGTGCAAGAACGAATCTAGGGCTCGTGCTCTATAGTTGAAGCTTTTGGGTTGAAGCTTTCGGGTTGAAGCTTTCGGATCCCCGGTTCATCGGTTCGGATTCCCAGTTCAGCTCAACGGTTTGGATTCCCGGTTCGGCTTAATGGTTTGAACTCCCGGTTCGGCTCAATGGTTTGGATTCTGGTTTAGCCAATAGTTCGGATCCCCTATTCAACGGTTCGGATCTTGACCCTGGTTCTACGGTTTAGATCTTAACTACGCATCTTAATTTTGGTTCTGTATGTTACTATGGCCACTTCATCTGGTTCGTCTGGTTCCCTTCCATCCAACCTCAGTTTACTGATGATAAATATTAATTCTTTTGTTACTGTCAAACTGGATTCCACGAATTTTATTGTTTGGCAAAGTCAAATCCAGAACATACTTCAAGCGACGGATCTGCGTGACTATGTTGATGGTTCGGTAAGTTGTCAACTGCTTATAGTCAGTGATGAGTTAGGTAAACTTCTCGATAATTCTGAGACTGTCTTGTGGAAAAAGATCGACTCGCATTTACTTAGTTGTATTACTGCCACTTTGACACCGTCAGTATACACCACCATTTTATCTTGCAGGCACTGTCATGAAGTCTGGTCACTTCTGGATAAGAAATTCATTTCTCTGTCTCGGTCACACGTTCAACAACTAAAACAAAAACTGAATGATGTGTCTTAGAAAAATAAGTCTATGGATCAATATCTTACTGAGATTAAGGGCATTGTTGATATGCTTGCACTAGTCTCTTCTCCTATCGAGAATGAGGACCTTATTCTTATAGTTCTCAATGGGCTCCCTGATGACTATAATGCTTTCAAAACCTATATTTGAGCCATCTCTGCTTTTATGTCTATAGAAGAACTATCCTCTCTTCTCTGTTCTGAAGCTGTACATATAGACAAATCATCCTTGCCTTCTTCTTCACATGACTTGAATCTAGCTTATGCAACCTCAACCACAACTTCACAATCCTCAACTCGAGGATTGGAAATTCCAGCGGACGATCTTCTTATAGAGGTCGAGGAACGCAAGGTCAAAGAAACTCAAGAAGGGGAGGAAGGCACTATCAATCCACTGGCCCCTCTTCCCTAGTTACATGGCAGATTTGTGGGAAGCTTTATCACTCTGCTATTTATTGCTGGCATAGAATGGATGGCAACTTTCAGTCCTCGCGTTCAGATTCTACATTCCAAACTCAGTCTAAAGCCTGGACTACACATACTGCACCCTCTATACCAGATGTCAATTCGAATTGGTATTTGGATTCTGCTGCAACAGATCATATTACACATGATCTGAACAATTTGCAAATTCAACAACCAAATTTTGGTTCGAGTCCAAATAGGAGATGGGTCTCTTCTTCCCATTCATAATACTGGTCATGGTATTTTACCTACTCCTACTGCCTCCTTTTCGCTTAAAAATATTCTTCATGTTCCCAAAATTTTTGCCAATCTTCTATATGTCCAATAGTTTACTAAAGATAATAATTTTCATATTATCTTTGATGCTGACATCTTTCTTATTCAGGACAAGGCCACGCGGAGAATCCTCTACAGAGGATTCAATGAAAATGGCCTTTATCAGCTACAGCTCTCACCTTCTTTTGTCAATAAAGCTGCTTCTCC
>JAULLH010554545.1:10000-26807 GCA_035668455.1 Sarracenia alabamensis | reverse complement strand
GGCTTAGCCCCGCTCCCTCCCGGTCCTTTACTTAGCGTTCTTCCTGCCTATGGTAAATTTATCACTTAGCAATGTTACGTCCTGTGTGGTTTTTCCAGATGTGGTATACGATATATGGTGTCTGCTCTATGGTTACCAAGGGGCGGCTCATCCAATCAAAATAAGAAAATCCCTTCACCCGTATCTCTCTCAAAAGCCTCCTCCCGATAGTGCCTTTGCAGCCCTATGACACAGGGTTACGGTTCTTATCCTGACAAGGAATAGAAGAGCCACTATCCCGTTCCTGTTCCAAGGCCAACTTTCCACTCTGAAATTGACCTGTTTTCCGCGGGGACACCGGGTAGAGGACGTGATAGTGTATCAAGTAATAAGGCCGGGTTCTCACTAGTTAATTTACCAGTCGCTCACTAAGCAGGACCAGCCAGACCCGTCAAAACAAGTATACATGGAGGTTAGGCCATCTTTTCAATGCCAAATTAATTCAAGTAGAAAAGTTAAGGCTTATCACTCCCGACCTCATGCGGCCGAGAGAGGGTCATTGAAACTAAGGCCTTTGTGGATTCGCTAAGACAGATCTTGAATAAAGGAATAAAAAAAGCCGATCTCTACGGAACCCGACTATAGATATTTCTTATTTATCATTGGAAGGAAAGGCCTACCCACCTGTCTTACTCTTTGGAAGCCCACCCAGAAAAATCCATATTCATAGGAGCAGGGGAGCTGGTGGGGTATTTTTAGCATTTACACCATTCATAGCACGCAGGGCTCATTCTACATACATGTGGGTCGTTATCTTCAAAATGCATGCCAGTAGGGTATGGGATAAGGAAGGGGAGAGCTACAACACACGCCAAGAACTATAAGCTCTCGATTCATTGATCGATGGAACCTAGCATAAGTAATAGAAAGAGCTCCCTAGCGGAGCGGATCAGCAAGACGGATAACGAAACGAACGTCAACCAACAGCCAGCTTAGGTACGCCTCTAAAGGATAAGCGCCGAATGCAATAGCCGCCAATGAAGCTGCGGGGTATGAGTATTGATCTGGATCTAGAAATGGAAGGTATGTACCCAGATATGCTTGGTATGCTTCGTCGGGTCAGTATGCATCGGACCGGTACCACTAAGAACTTTCCCTACCTCGATACTTCTCTTGCTCACTACTTCCCTTTTCCAGACTGACAGCTATAAAGGAAATATAAGGTTCCGAGAGAAAGTACACCCATTAAATCGACGCAATGGGGGCACTCTTACTTTTTGTCATCAAGTGGAATTGAGAGTTATTTCATAAATGGAGTCAAAATCAAGCCTGACTCCAGGAGGGCACGGGCATAGGAATAGAACGGGACCCCCCTTTAATTCCCCATCGTGGGTAGGGAGCACGGGAATCAAGAAGAGTCACGAATTGGAAAAAGATGCGGTTGCTTAACACTTCCAATCTGAATTGACAGCGGGACCACAGGAGTCCCAATCGACGTCGACGAAGGAGATGCATCCTAAAAAAGGTAAACCGCTTCCTTAACAGGAATGGAGGGGGGCAGGAATTCTGAAGACAAGCACAAAGTAATAATCTCTTTCTAAAAAGCAGAAGTCCTAACGCCATGAACGACAAAAGTAAGGATTTCTTGAGCGCAACCAATTCCTTGAGTACAACCACTATAATCGACAGGAGTAAACAAAAAGCTACAGATGCATTGGTCGTGAAAGATGCATCCGATGTCGGACAAGTAAATAAGGGCCCGAAAATGCAGGAATCGCAGGAAAAGGCCCCGAAGACAGTACATATTGCTCACGTTGACGCACGCAGAGCGGCGGGAAAGCGTCCCGAGGGACGAGGTTCTTAGGAGAGCATGGTTGGAGCATAGATAGCAAAGGTATGGGTAGAGGTAAAATGAACACATCTACCAGGTAGGTGAAACTCTCAATCCATATCCGTTAATACGCTGACCCCTTGGGCCTAAAACGAACTGAGAGGCCGGGGTCAAAAATCTAAGAGGTTGCGTTCCCCCGTTCGAGAGTCAGAATCCTAGCCAGGTGAAGATCCACTGGAATGTGTATTATCCATATGGGAGATCTTCCAATTGAGAAGATCCATCGACCTGAGACGAAGAGAAGGGAAGGGGTCTGTCTATCTATTTTCTTTAATTATTCAGTTAAACCAAGGGATTCTTTATTGGCGCTGAGCTAACCATAGCTCAAAGTCGTATTTATTTAGTTAATAAGATCAAAAAGGTTTATCGATCCCAGGGGATACAGATTCTAAATAGACATATAGAGATTATTGTACCTCAAATAACATCAAAAGTGTTGGTTTCAGAAGATGGAATGTCTAATATTTTTTCGCCCGGAGAACTAATCGGATTGTTGCGAGCGGAACGAACGGGGCGTGCTTTGGATGAAGCGATCTGTTATCGAGCAATCTTATTGGGAATAACTAGGGCTTCTCTGAATACTCAAAGTTTCATATCCGAAGCTAGTTTTCAAGAAACCGCTCGGGTACAAACCCAATTTTTTCATTCTTTCATGAATTGTCCGGGTACTGGTCCAGTTCCTTAATCTAAAATAGTGAATAAATGGCTTTTTTTACGCGTATGTTCCTACACCAGTTACTACATGTACTACCGGAAATGGACCTACTAAAGTTCCTGCACCAGGTAGGCTTGACTAACTGAACCTACGACTACAACAGCTGGTTCTGTATTCGATCGTACACTCGTTCAGTTGGTTGATGCAAAAAACTCTAAGCGTTGTTTTTAGTCGTTGATGGTGATGTATGCAGGGAGAATCCAACACCAGTAGAAGTAGACCCTGCCTAAGTGGTTGATCCGGTTCACCGAGGAGCAGGAGAGGCAAAGCCGCTGGGGCAAAGGTGGTGGGGGTCTCTGGGTCAGCATAGCCCATAGCGTAGCCAGAAGCACGAGTAACATCATTAGTAGATAGAGTTCTTGATCCATCGCCAGTGGCGTGAAAAGCATATCCTGTTACAGGTGAAGATCCAGATTGAGTGCTTGAAGCAGATCCAGTTGATCTGGCTTATGTACCGGCACCATTAATAGCTTATCTATCATCGTCTTGTCCAACATTCCTTCCAGGTCGGTAGCCAGTAGCGGCACTAGTGGTTTCTTTTTTTTTATTCAACCGATGAAGCATACGTTGATCCAGCAACAACCAACCCCCTTTTAATTTCTTTCTTTCTCAATGCACTAGCACCATTGTTCCCACCCAGCTCGTTGAGAAGATCGCGGGTGTTTGAGGCAGTTTCATTCACCGGCCGGTGCGCACCCGGAGATAGAGCGGGGAATCCGTAGAGCAGCAGAAGACCAACCCGCCAAAAACTCTCGCCTGCTGAACCAACATGTGATAGGGAGATCATAGAGGTGGGATGAGAAAGGGATCAGAGAGGTGAGTTGACGTGCTGGTTCTAGCCTCGCCCTTTATTGAATGATTGGACTAGCTTGCTAAAGAGTTAAAAAGTGGGTTGAATAGATAAGTGAAATAAAATTGTTGGCAGTGTTATGTTGGTTGGCCTCGTGATCATGTGCCCGTTTTCATTTCCTTATTCTCCAATGATTATGAGAATACCGCTAGCTATAGAGCCAGGTAGTAGCTATCTATAGTCGTTGGCGAAAGGACGAAAAGATGAAGAAAGGAACATTGCTTGCTTCCAAGCCTGCCACTACAATAGATAGGTCTTCCCTCGTTTTCGGAGTCATATTAGTAAGAATCAGAACTTGCACACCAACTTACTCACATAGGGCATGAGTCTATCCAGCCCAGCCGTTGATAACCTTCCCAAAGACACTCCACTAAGCAATGGTCCTCCCGCTTGTAGCTTCATTATAGTAGTTCATTTAGTGTTTAGCCCGAAGGCTAGTCAGCAGTCCGAAAGCTGGTCCGACTACAGCGGCTTACTGACATGCCGTTCCACCCCTATCTCTTAAAGGCTTCCCCTCATCTATAAAAGAAATTCCTACAGTCGGGCATGTATGATTTCTATAAGGAAGAATAAAGTAAATCCACACTGTCACAGGTCTTGTCATTACGGATTCCCACTTCTGCTGCTTTTCTTCCTTCGTACTGAATAGGAGGGTTCATCTGCTGTGTACACCCTCTCAGCTACATGCTGAGTGAGACTGATTAATGGCTGCCTTAGGATCACACTTTGGGCGCCTCAATCTGGAGGCCAGTTACATTTCTCCTAAGTCCTTCCTTATCAATAGAAGAAAATGGAGTCCATGGTTAGCTGTAAAAGCATCAAAAGATTTGAATGCCTAAACACTACTCCGAGGGGAGAATCTATCAAATCCTTATTGCGGATAAAAAGAATTCCATTTGTTAAAGTAACATCATGACTTCGGATAAAGAAAGGTAAGATTCCATACTTCTTGAAGTGACTAAGGGAAGAGTACTGCTTTCCGCTATAGGAGTAGGAAGATGAAAGTCCTTTACCAGTTTCAGCTCCTGGGTCTCATGGGGTGGGTCTTTATATTGAAGCACTAGTAGCATGAGGCAGCTCCAACGATCCAGTGTCTTACTCCGGCTTCACTATTTCCACCTGCGGATTCTGATTCAGCATCAGTAAAGACTCTTATAACTAAGAGGGCAGGGACCTCTGGCTGCACACCTGTGAGAAAACTCCCCAGGTTCCTAACATCTGAAAGAAATTCTCCGTACCTTTTGTTTTGATTTTGCACATCATCGAGTTGCTTAGCTCTAAAAGAGGATCTAAATAAGTCAGGCTTGAGAGACATACCGACGGATTGCATGCTCTCCTCTTTACTTGCAGGTCTGAGTTCGACAGAAGTGTCTTTCTTCTTTGTGTGGCCTACTCTACATCTAAAAGTGTTCCGGTGCTCTCGAACTTGCCTAAGACAATCAACCCAAAGATCTTCGAAGTCTTTGGCTTTGTAGAAGGTGGAGTTTTAGCTCCCTTCAATCCTCCTCGCATCTGGACATAGTGCTTTTTTGATAGGACATCTTTCAAATCTTCGGACATGTACTCATCATATATGATGGCATCACGTTAGATGCTTCCTTCGGTTCCTCCTTTATGAATGCAGGCCGAAAAATGGTTCCGAATAAGTAGTTAGGAGAAACTAGGTATTGTCGAGTCTCGCCTACGGCTTAAGAAATCGTTTTTCATTGAACAATTATCATTGCCTAATTCTTCTTCTTTGTGATTGCTTAAATCGCTCTTTTTTAAGTAAAAATACCGGGTTTCATAGTTCGATGCGGGACTCCAATACCAGATTCCTGCAGCGGCTGTCTGCGTTTTTCACTACCTTCCCCGGTCTGTACCTTTGAAAGAAGCCTTACCACCAGAAAATGGTGGGATAGTGCGAACAAGGGCCAAGATGAGAGAAAACCCAAAGGTTGTCCAGACCTAAATCTTACAAACTGTGGGAACTGTTCTGATCGAGTAGGGGCAAGGAAGACATTACTTCCGAGCCCAAACTCAATCCAAGCATGAGCCGCCTCTTTATTGAATAGCTTATCAATGATAAGTTTCTGTACTTAAAGTGGGAAAGGATCAGTAGTAGAAGACAGATATCATAAGAGAAGAGATCTTTCTTTCGACCAATTAAAGGCCTTAATGGCTTCTCTTGATCAAAAGTCCCATCCATTGGTATACGCCCTAAAGCGGACATAGACCAATCCAGGTGCCTACGGGTTCTATCTTATTTGAAGAGAAGCTATTGAACTTGACGAATAGGCTTTCGAAAAGGGAGTTCTTTTTACTTTACTGATATGGCTTTTTCAGCTGGGGCTTGAAAGCCTACGTTTGCTGGAATGACTGATCTGATTCCAAAGCTGGCTGTATAAGTGACTGATTGGCACTGATTCCGCTTCCCTCCGATTTCGATCTGCTAGCAACTCCGATAGTTAAGCCAATTCCTTCCCTATATTCTAATAAATGGCAAGTCTACAAGTCTATCTATAATAATGAAAGTTTCTAGTCCATTCTATTTTCTATTGAGCCTCAAAGCGTGACGGGTCACTGCTCCACCCGCTCGGGGTCTATATAAAGGGAGAGGAAAGGTATACCTCAAGCAGCCGTCCTCTACAGCCCCGGAATAGGATGAAGAGTTATATGGCATAGGTCCTCAGCGGGACGATCGATAGTTACTCCACAGTTGAAGGAGAGGGTTCCCCTTACCCCTGACGACTTATAGTATAGGTTTCCCGTAGTGGATTGGATGTTACTGAACACAAGGATCAGCACTACATCCTCTTCCTGCGTGCGCATCACCAACGGCCGATCTGATACCGCCATTGTATCTACCCCGCTATGATCAATGGTTCATCCCTTCGTTGGTTAGAGGGGAGAGATAGAATCTGTCCTAGTAGTCCGTGTGAACGTCCTAGTTCCAACGAAATACACCCGGTATTCCAGTCTCGTGTTTAAAGAAGTGACATTTTAGCACGGCCATTCATCGCTCAAGCAAACTTAAGATGCTTAGAAGAGAGCCGTAGGACCGCCTATCTGAGACCGACAGACTTTGGGATCCCCCCCTTTATTGAAGGATTCCCACTTTTCGTAAAGTATTCCATTCCCTTGATCGCCCGCCGCCATACGGACTGGGACTGGATACGTTCGAGAAAAGTCCCACCGAATAGAGGTGCACAATGGTTGAATTGACGAACCATTTCAACTTGATGTTTCAGGCTATAAAGAAGACAAAAAGCAATGTGACAGGGGCCAAGCGTACCCCCCATTTAGGGGACAGGATACGGCAGAGGTGCATTTGACACACCTACTCGTGCCGCTTAGATGAAAGGGTCCCCCTATCCCATGTATAGCTCCCCGCGAAAGAGCCACGCATTCATCTTTAATGTATACATCTATGATATGAAAGTTCGTTCTACTTTAGTGAGGATGGAGAAGGTTACACTTAAGAAATCCTGTCACCAAGAGGAAGGGCTTTGAAGGCTAAGGGTGCTGGGCAGGGTAACCTAGCTCAGAGGAATAAGGGTGTTGGTGCAGGGCTGTCTACTGAGTCGAATTGGAAGGACTTGTTAATGAAGGGAAGATTCTGATGCATTTTACATAGCATCCTCCCCAAACTAAGGATGATAGGGTTCTGATCTCTCCTCCTCTACTCGCATTTATTTCATGGCATATAGGACTATGCTTAAATAGAAGACTTCTATGAGTCTCCCAGTCCTATCTTGAATGTAGTGAGCCCTCTTCTTCGGACCCTGACTTTCCTAATTTCATAAACGAACTCAACTGTCTCGAGTGAAGGAACTAATGCCAGCTTCTTGTACTCTTCGTGATAGTTAGCCCGCCCCTCTGAGTTCGAGTTGAGGAGTGAGCTCTAGTCCCTTTAAGAGATAGGGGTGATTCTTTTGACAGAAGCACGAGTGGAACGCTTTCATGGCTTTATGGCTTTTTTCCTCTTTTGATTTCCGCTTTAACTAGCGGAAATTTGTTTTGATCAACTAGGTTTATTTCCTGGTTGCCTTACTCATTTAGTCTGACTTTTTCATCATGAAATTGCATAGAGTCATGTGCGAATCTCCAGCAAGTTCGGATTCAAACATGACCGCTGGACTAGAGACTGCCTCTTACTGAGCCTTTCAAACTAGGTGGGTCTGGTTTACATGTGCTAAAAGTTAGGACTAGTGAGTAGTTCTACTGAAATGGTTTCAAAGTCTTAAAGCCTTACCGGCCTGCCTTGCCTGATGGAGACTACTTCATAGGGATCGATCCTTTTGAAGGGAATACTGCTTTATTATCAGGGAAGGATGACTTTCATTATGACTACATGGCTTTTCAGCCGAATGGATGTTACGAAATGCAGTGATACAGAAACGATTTTGATGGTTATAATCCATGCGCATAGTCGCACTCATGAGAGTCTCTTTTCTTGTAAATTCAATCTGACCGCCTATTCCTTTCCTAAATCGACATTTCCTACCCCCTTCTTCAAAATTCCTCTAGAAAGATTTGAAGTCATCGGTCTAAAATACTTCCCAACGCATCTCCACGTGGTGGATATAATGGATACCTCTAATTATGAAAATCTTTCAAGCCCCCCCCCAGGCCGGGAAGGAGGGGCAACAGCCTTGTCAAGGCGCGGGCCAAGCCAACTCAAAGTGAAGCGATTTATACCGAGCAAGAACCTGCACTAGAATAGGAAAAGCCAGACATTCCTTCTTTTCAGAATTCCAGTCCTGCGGGCCTGCCCGAACTGTCAGTGATTCAAACAAAGAGGCGGGTCCGAGTCTTCCTCGGTTGAAGTACCAAAACTCCTCCTCCTTTATCTTCTTCCTACCATCCGGGGGGAAAGGATGAGACGGAATAGCGTGTCATTTCGGAACCGTTCATAAGCGCGCCCTTGACTAAAAAAAAAGTAAAGGAGCGAAAAACTCTTGAGAATTGGGCCGAAGGTATCACAAGATCGAGAGGAGCCATCTTGATTCGGACTAGAAGAGGAAGGAACCTGAGCCCAACAGTGTAGGAATCAATCCACTGTCTCGTTGCCCGAGGAATCAGTTACAGTAGAGCCAAAGGCAGCTATCGCGGTGAATTGTTACGATGTGTGCCTCCTTCTGGAGAAGCGCGCATGCAGGTGCAGGAAGGAAGCTTCTGCACAGCAGACAATGAATCTATGGGTCCCATGCCTTGTTAGACGACCCGTGCTTCATCCAAACAGGTGCCAGCAATCCTAGGCGGAGGGGGGGGCGTAGATCGCCAGGGGGATGAGGATGTGAGACAGAGTTGACTCCCGCGGCCTCTCGGTAGAAGAGGGAGAAAGCCCAGTCCTCTATCTCAGTCTCAACAGAAGGTAAGAGGAAGGGCCATTCCCTCTTTCTTTCGGGAAGGGCTTACGCCTTCATCATGTCAAGCTTCAGGCAACCGATTGGCTCCAAGGGACTGACGAAGAAGAGCAATGAGCGTAGTGTTGAACTCTTTCAGTAAGCACCCCTTCCGAAAAAAATCCTTGATTGCCATCGATATTTCCTCTCCAACTATCCCCTTATTAAAGAATACGTTCGGGAAACCGTCAGGCCCCACTCAAACTAGCTGCCCTGTCACCTTAACAATAAGCATTTCTTCTATTTTCAAAAATTCCACTAGCCCCATTATTGGGATGCTCAAGCTCAATAAACTATTGGTTGTGTTCTACCAACGAGAAGCCAGGAGCCTAAAGAAAGCACTGAGAAAGAGAGAAGTGTTCCGTATAGGTTCGTATATATACTGTGGCGCTATATGATCTTTAGCTATAGGTCTCGTAGAGTGTGCTTGCTATAGAAAGTCAATATACGAGTCACGAGTAAGAGGAGGTGGGTCGATGGATGTTCATATTTTAGTATTTGCTGACTTCAGCGTCACATCAAGGTGACAGGATTCGAACCTATGGCCCTCTGTACCCAAAACAGATGCGCTGACCAGACTGCGCTACACCTCGTCTCACCACCCCGGAGCATATAGATCCACCCGATCGATGAACACTCAAACCGAACTCGCCCATTCTTTTGGGCACAGGGACGCGAGAACCCATCCGAGTAATCCACCGCTTTTTTTATAAAATCTGCCTCCAGAAAGATAGGGCGACGCCAAAAAGCCGTATAGTGCAGGAGCGCTCACATTTTTTGGCTTACTCTTTCACTTTGATTTCAAAATCCGGCTCGCTCCTGGCTACGTGTCCTTTTGACCCTTCGCCCGCTTAGAAGTGGATTCGAACCACTGACACAAGGATTTTCAGTCCTTTGCTCTAACCAGCTGAGCTACCTGAACCACTTTCCTAAAGTCTGTTTTCTTCATCGAATAGCGCCCTACCTTACCACTTTCTTAGTAAGGGAAAAGAAAGCCCTTGACTAAAAAAAAAAAAGAGTTAGGGCTTGTTCGTCAAGCTTTCGAGCAGCTCTTTCAACTGCCGCCTAATCCCCCAACATGCTCAAGAACCGAGAGCCGCCCAGGGACTGGACGGCCGGAGGGAGCTTGCTTATAGAAAGAAGAGAGGCCGGTCAAACAAAAACAACGCGCAACGGGCTCTCTGCTCCTAGTCACTAAGTAGTGCTATTCTGTCCTCCGGGGGTCCACCAAGAGGTTCTTTCTCTCACGTAATTTCGCCCGCCCGTTCCACTTCCGTGCCGGAGGAAATGGGATTCGAACCCATGATACAATCTTCTTGTATGTCGATTTAGCAAACCAATGCCTTAAGCCACTCAGCCATACCTCCAAGTTGTTGATCGGAATGGAATTGGATGTGCCGGGTTTGGTTGGTTGCCCGAAGGGCTATCTGATCCGATCAACTGCGTAAGCCGTAGCGCGCTAGCGCGCGTACTCTTCCTCTATGAGCGAGACTCTATCCAGATCTATGATCTCCCCAGCATCCAAGCGAGACTCCATCCAAATCTGCCACTCGTTGGGCGACGCCTTCTTTTCTATGAACACCCCACCACTGAATGATGAACTTTGCCAGTTTTCGCCTCCGACGCGACCAGGAGAGAACACACGGTCAAGCCAAGCCCGCCTGAATTGAATTCATATCTCCTTCGTCTGGTCGAGAAGGGAGAAAGCCCGGGGAACTGGACTGTGACTCTTCTATTACATTACGGAGAAGTCCATTCTCGTCATGATCGATCCACGTCCTACCGTAGTGCCCGGAGAACCAGGCTTGCTTAGCTTACAAAGCTAGCTTACTAACGCGAAGGATTTTTCGTTGATTGCACGAGCTAGCCAGCAAGCAAGCAAACCCCCTTTGTGAAAGTGCTAAAGTCCCACTTTTCCTATCCCTTTGAATCTCCATTCCAAGGATTTGACTTGCCGGTCAAAATCTTGTACATAATCTCTCTCTCTTGAGTGGAATTTCCATTTCTTCCTGAATATCAGAAAAGTCCATTTTTTTTTCTGAAAGTCTCTTTGCTTCATTCCTAGCAAGCACCATTCCCAGCAAGAAAACGGATGCGGCGCAACGGCTTTCGCGCTAGCGAGCTCAATCCGTTGCTTGTTGCAAGCCAGCCCGCCCAGCGATTTTGATAACTTCTTGTTTTGTTTCCTGCTAGCGGGAGCCAAAAATGAATCGCAGTTGTTGGCAGCGCACAGCATAAGTCTCTAGCCTGCTGTATAGCCTACCGTCAGGGGCCCGGCAAACGGAACTCAGAGCTGCTCAACGCACCACACCACCAGCCCTTGGCACAACGATCAGGTCAAGCAAAGCGCTCCAACCAAAGGGGCGCAGCGCGCACATAACTCCTTGATGAAAAAAAAAGCAGGGAGTTTTCAAGCTCTTCACATTGTGAAACTGGAATCCTTGAATTGCTTGATGACATTCGATTTCGTTCCGTCGGCGATCCTCGTTATCATGTCTCCTTGTCTTTCTGTTCCTCTAGCTAGGCTAGAGCAATATATTCTAGATTGAAAGAATTACATAAATTGAGTTTCAATCCTTCGCGTATTAGGAACCCGCCCGGTGTTTAGCTAGGACTTTTCTTGGGATGACTGATTGACTGTAATGGGAATGAGTAGCCCCTGACTTCGTCCAAGTTCAGAGCATTATAGGCGGCCGTACCACCTGTTGTCTAAGAGGAAAAAGGTCGACCCGGGGAAGGAAACACAAGACACAGTCCTGGGTTAACAACCAAACCCTCATTAAGAAACAGAGAAAGATCAGCATAACTCTCTCCCACCCCCATCACGGAACACTAACACAAACACAGAACTACCGTTGCTACGAGGGCCTCCGACCAGCTCTGTTCACCTCCGGGGGTTCAGATAGTGGGACTGGTGGGAATGGAATAGATTCCGGGTCAACATCTCTATTTATTGGCCCCTTGATCCGCAGGAAGTAAGTTTGCCATATATTTATGTACTTCAATACTTCAAAAGGATTGCCCAGCCTTAAGTCTCATAGCCCAGCCCGTTTCTATGCGTGACCTCTATATCGACACTCTCTTTGCTGTGCAAAAACTTATCCTTTGAATGAAGAAAGCTTTGGGAGTTTCATTACGAACTAAGACCAAAGGCAGGTGCAGTGAATAGAGCAATGTGCGGGTTGGGGTTTAAGGAGGAATAGGAATGCAAGCTCCAAGCATAGCTAGAATAGGAGAATAGGGCAATTTAAGCCACGCCAGCATATGCTAGGCAGGATTCTATTGAGCAGGATAAACTAACGTTTTTTCTTGGCAGCGGGGATTGCCATTGAACTCGTTTGGGTAAGGCAACGCAACCCTTTATTAGATAAAGAAAACTTATTTAAAAAAACAAAACAAATAAGGCGAGTGACCTTGCCTTGCCAAGGACGAGCTAACAGGGAGGGCCCACTAAGCACTCAATGGAAGGGTTTTAGACCCCCTCTCAACCGGGTTCAGAATGAAATAATGAACCAAGTAGAAAGGGGATAACGCCAATGGGGGTTCTAGTCTATCGCCCATGGTATAAGATTTATAATGATTACGACCAGGATCAGAGAAAGAATATCATACTGTAACCGCCAAAGAGAGAGGGGTGGGCAATAGACCGTCCCAGCGGCAGTGCCGGATCCCAGATATATACAGTTCCTTCTTTTCCTGTGCTTCCGGGGCTTCCGTTTGAGCCGGAGTCTGATATTCCGCGTCTCCACAAGTCCTCAATTCTGGGGTTCCACGTCCAAGACAGGTCTGATCATCCGAAGCCAAGTGAGCAGCTGGGGAGACTTGACATAATCTCCCAACCAATACTACAGGGTTGACTCCTGTCGCCCTTAGAAAAAGTGGAAGTCCGTCTCTCTGCCTTCTTCTCCTCTATTTAACAACATTTCACGAAGGTAGTTCCGTCAGTAGTTAACTGGTTGTGCCTTGTTTCCCGGGTTAGGTCCGGTCAGAGGAAGCCAAGTTAGCTTCGTCAAGAGCAAGTAAGGAACCGAGTCGGTAGCAGCTAAGCGACGAAGGGTTAGAGCCGATATACTAATACACCTAGGTATCTATCAGCCAAGGAAGCTACGAGGTAAGAAAGCTATGAGCTAGCCGCTCGTGGTTCCTATTATCTAGGAGTTGGCAGCTATGCCCTTGGACTTATCTTCTCTCCCTCACTCCCGCCTGAGTAGGCTTAAGTTCCGTTGAACAGTATGACTATCCCTTGGCCATTATCAATGTAGGGTATTGACGTCATTGGGAATATCATGCCAAAAGCTTCTAACGGGCATCGTTTCATCCTAGTGGCAATCGACTACTTCACAAAGTGGGTGGAAAACCCTATCTTACTAAACTAATAATAAGAAAGGTTCCCTCTCGAAAGTCGATCAAATTACATAAATAAGGCCAATGTTGCAACGTTAATGGACCGTATAGCTCCCTATTACAGAAGGCTTTTCGGCTAGGGCTTCTTTGTAGATCAAATAGGCCATAGAAATTGACTCATAACAGAAGCTAGAGGACAGTATTCGTAGGACGGATGAGCGATTGGACCGCCTACAGGACAGTTACAAGAGGACAGATGCGACCGTTACCAGTTGACAGATGACAGACAGAAGAGCGGGAAGTAGCTCTATTGAAAGGACGGGAATTGCACATTCATTAAAGGAAGGGAATCGTGTACTGAGCTAGCCAGCCTTGAAGAATGAAAAACTACATTCCAAAATCAGTCTTTCATTATCTCGTATAAAATACTCATCACAGTGGCTATCCTCACAAGAGAGAAAAAGCAAGGGGGCTCATTGAGCGAGCACCGGTGGCTTTCCTCACTTCAATCTCTGAGTGATTGCAAGCTAAATATGATCAACACATAAAGTCAAAGGATGAATCTGCTCCCAGACCGTACCGCGAATGTCATGTACTATGTAGGATCTATTTACGAGGTTGTAGTAAGAAGCGGTAGTTTATACTGCCTTACTCTTTCTTCCTGGCAAACGACTCCGGGGACTAGAGCAAGGGCAGGATAGTCCCGGCTGAAGACGGAGTAGCATCAGTCAACTTCCTTTCTTTGACCATAGGATCCATTGTCAAATTGTATGCCGCACCATGAGCATCTACGCTGCCTGAAAGAAGGAAAGCCCCACATCTCTTTATCCAGAACGGTGTAACTAACGGGCCTGTGTAACTCATTCATCACGGTTGACGGGGCAATCCTTCCTAGGAGAGTGTGCTACTCCTTCCTAAGCCTTTTTGGATTGGAGTGAACTCTAGTGGGTTGCGTTCTCGCTTCGTGTGCTTTTATCGCGGACAAGTCCTTTCCTACCTTTTGATCCCTGTAAAGAAAATCAAGATTGGGCTATTCTGTAGCGTACTTTCTCGATCGAATTTCCATAAAATCGTAGACAAATTCTTACACATCGTGAGAGCTAGTCATTGGCTTCGTTAGCCGACTTTATCCATCGTGATGAAGAAAAGAATATTTGCAAGAAAATTCCTCTTTCACTAGGGAGTTTTATTATTCATAACGAAAGTATAACCATTAAAAAAGACCCTCACAAATAAGACTAATGACAAATATACCCTTATTACATGACATGAAAGACTTGTAACATAACACTTGCAACAAATCGCATGACGGACAAGCCAAGCGTTGTGACTGCAAACCTTTTTTCAGATCTAGTTGTGAACGCTATCTAAGGTAAATTCCCAAAGCAATCCAGCTAGTATTAAATGGTTCAAAGGTCCGAGGGACTGATAAGGAAAGGTAGGGCAGATTCTGTCTTGTTCTATGGTCTCGCGTAGCGTTATTGTCTCGCTTCCCGCTCGGACTCTATATGCATAGCTCGGACGAATAGGCGTAGCTTGTTTCAAATCCATGCTTGTGACCTTGAACCTGACGGCTTTCCCTTGCTTTCCATTTTTTTTCTATAGCTGTCAAAGTTCATTTTTAGTTTATTCCCGGGCCGAAAAAATCGCCTGACGGAAGGTTTCCTGAAAGTTTCCAAGTCTCGCGACTCTAATAGAAACAAATGGTAAGCTCTCTGTAGGCTTGTTCTCTTTCTTCTGTAAAAGGTTTGGAACCCTTTCCATTGAAGTAGGGAAAGCGCACCATGCTACAGTCGGAATTTGACTATCTATACTGACTGACGTTGGAAGGAAGGTATGTTTTGTTGATCAAGCCGGAGAGGGAACCATTCCTTCATGCTCGCCAGCTCCGTCCTAGCTTAGGAAAAAGATGTTTGGCCGAACCACTATCTCTTGATTGATCTGATCAGACGCTTGCTTTTTCCCGCGTGCTTGTTCTCTTGATATTCAAGAATGTAGCCTCGGGCCTATGAAGTAGCCCACTAGCGTTTTCTCCCACTCCTTCCAGCCACTGTAATACCCTTCTTCGGTGGTACAACTCGTACCCTGCCCCCCTCTTCCGAAGGGCGAATGTAATTCAGGGGAATTGGACAAGGGATTTACCTGGCAAGATGGCTTAGCTTAGCATGCCCTCGCAAAGCACTGGCGTAGCTGGAACGCCCCTTGAGGTGGTAATCCATCTACCTTCCTCGCAGATTGAAAGCTCTGCTTCTGACTTTTAGTTGGGAGAGGCTGTTGTTTTGGGATATTGGGTCCCTGGCCCAGCTCCAAACTATCCCCCAGGCTTGTGTTTCTATTCTCTGGAAGTGAGGGGTTCGGCCCAGCTAGATCCCGGCCCTTTCCCCCGAGCTACAAGTCATTTCATTTAAACTTCATTTTCTCGTTCTAAGAGCCTTTCCTTGGCAGGTTGCGGATAACAAATTGGAGACGGAGGCTTGGATTGGGTAGATCAGATCTATAGTGGAGTGCAGAGTACCCGAACAAGGTGGGGTTGCTTGGACAAAGAGATTCCAGTAAGCTTCTTATTTTAGACTTAAGCGGAGTAGTTGCCTACGAACGAATACTCAAAGAATAGCAATTCTAATCGACCAGTACAATTTTTTATTTACGTGCATATGGGCCGATATATTTGTTGTACTCCCTTTCCCCAGGCTCTTTCCACAGTAGGGTAAAACTATCTACATAATTCGGGGCTATGATCGTTATAATTCAGGTTGGGCAGGGCTATTTTCTTCGTTATAACATCAAGGAGATACCAACCCACCCCGGCCCGTGTTACCTGGATAGGATTTCTTTTTTTGGCAGTAAGGGCGGGGCATTAATGAACGGTATAGGTAGGCCCAGGCATCCCAATATTCATTCGCCCGGTAACATGTGAAAATTTCATGACCCGTAAATTGGAGAGTGAAAAGGGGGAGCGAGGTACGAGCGAGTGCTCTATTCAGGGGTAGGGGCAAAAAAAGAGAGGAAGGAGCCGCTTGCCCATAAGATACAAAAGGGAGGAAAGGGAAGGTTCAGTACGAAGGACCGGCACCGACACCGACGAAGATGGTATGGTAACCGGCAGGTCGGTTCCCGTGTTTTAACCTATGTAAAAAAGGAAGCCGAGTTCACCAAAAAGGTCTGGATTCGATATGTGTAGATGGCGCGTGAGTTGAAAGACCCAATATTGGCAGAGTGACTGGGTTGGCTGGCGGATAGACTACCGGGGTTGGCCTCTGTAGGCGATAAGTGCGGGGATCCATTTGAGGAATGAACCCAGCCATAGCCACGCTCATCTGCGTCAGAATCTTTCCCTTCACCAATCCGAGTGATTTGAATGTTGGGGTCATTGAGCGTCCCGTTTGACTAGGCTTGTATGGCTGCAATTATGCTCCTTGCAGTTCGGTTATAGATCGTCGGGCGACGCCCAGGCTTGTTCTGGATGACAATCATGTCTTCAAGTTTAGCGCCGGCCTTTGGTTGGGCCTTTTCTGGAGGTGTCTTTGATTTTGTATCAGACCCCATCATGCCTATTATGGGAGAATCCACGCTGAGGTTTCCAGGGCTAGCCTCTAGAAAGTCTCGTTGATTGGTCCTTCGAAAGCGGGCTGAAAAAGTCC
>JAULLH010554545.1:0-5000 GCA_035668455.1 Sarracenia alabamensis | reverse complement strand
GACTCAGCGGTTAGAGTATCGCTTTCATACGGCGAGAGTCATTGGTTCAAATCCAATAGTAGGTAAAACCGACCGAAACCCCTGCTTTTGCCAGCATGACAGCAAGCACGGACTGGCAGCAAGGAGTCAACTGAATGACCAAAGCATCGGTTGCTTCCACTTGTGGTCTTCTTCGACCGCCTTGAAACCTTAATATCAAGGAACCCCCCTCTTCCACAAGTAGGTGAAGACCAGGAGGGCCGGAAACCCCAACGGGAAACCTTTCACCGCGCCACACGATTCTTTCGCGAAGCGCTCTCTCAGACCTTTCCACTCCTGCCCCCGCAAGAAAAGAGGTTTCAAGATACCGGGCGACCAAGTGAAAGTGAACAGCCCCGAGCAAATCTTCTAGAGAGCGTACCCTTTGTTTCTACTCTTTCTCTCTTCTAAGAACAACTAAAAATCTAAATAGAAAAAAAAGAATATTTCTATTCTATGGATCCCTTGGACCTCCGACCAATGAGGTGATGACACATGCATGCGTGCATATGAACTTCTAAAGAGTGGGTTCCAAACCTGGGTGGCACTATATAACTCAATCCATTATAGGGCTATTGGTGGATTCTTTCTATTTTAGAATAAACTCTGAGATAGAGGAGACTTTAAGGAGATTTTGTCGAGATAAGGACTTGCAAAAGTCGAGTAGTCGCAGAAGTAAGGTCTCAGCCTCGCAGAAGACAAGTGAAAAGTATCTCGAGTTTTCGCCGTGGGAATTTCGCGAGAGTTTTCGCCGCTTTGAAACAATAAGTTTCAAAATCTCGCAAAAATTCCGCGTGGTTTTTCTCTAAAAACTCGGAAGGCCCCTCAGAATCGAAACCATCTCAGCCCACTGGCACAACACAACATCAGCCAGCATTCACACTTACAGCTCTTGCCCCTCAAATCCAGAATGGAAGACTTCGGCCCGCTGCAGCCTCTGAATTCCCCATCATCGCCTACTCTTTGGATGGATCACCCATCTATCAAGGGAAGACTGAATCGGGCCACATATGGTGGGACATCTGCGACTGTGATGATTGTTTCCAAAATGCACAAGAAACTGATCTCGAGCTCGAAGCCGAGAAAGAAGAAAACTTATCAGCAAAAATGACGGGAACGATATGAAGCAGGAGATCCTGAGGTAGACCTTATCGGAGACCAAACTTTAAAGGAAAGTTTGATTATCTTGTCCTTTACCCGAGAATAAAGATGGCGGCTCTAGCTCCACCTCCAATGATACCTCATCCACAGTGGTCCACTGACCCTCCCACTGGGCCGGGCCCCATGATGCGTCTACTCACAGAAGTGACCACAGCAGCAGTATTCTACTCTATACCTTGCGAGTCAGTGGGCCTTCAAAAGACCCTAACCAAAGCTATCGCATGATCGAAATGCAAGAGTATATCGAGCGGCAATGCATGAAGCAGAGAAGGGAAGACTATAGGGATTAAATCATTTCACATGAGCGCAAAGCTGATGAAGCGGCATCCTCTGGTAACAGAGCCCGAAGTAGTCCACACCAAAATAAAAACTTGGAGTGACCTCGCCAACACTTTCTTAGCCCAGTACCGTTTCAACACGGACATAGCACCGGATAGGTTCGAGCTCCAAAGGATGCAGAAGAAGCCTACTGAATCCTTTGGAGTATATGCGCAGCGATGGAGGGAGGTGGCCGCTCAGGTTAAGCCTCCTATGTTGGGAAATGGTCACTACTTTTCTCAATACTCTGAAGGATCCTTACTATGCCCATCTCATCGGGCACACCTCGGCTAGCTTCGCCGATCTGGTAATTGTCGGAGATCATATCGAAGATGGGATTAAGTCTGGCCGTCTAGTGGACACACACTTGCTTCCGTCTGTCAATCCTGTAAAGAAAGAGAAACATCGCTTGAATGATAGATAGCGTACGCTGTACGGTTGACTGTGGAGGTCTGGAATCTAATTCATTCCTATAAAATAAGTTTCAAGCAGATTCTCTGTAGTAAACCTAGTCATAGATTCGAAATACCTCGTATAGCATAACTCAACTATGCTAGTCTGAGGAACTCATAGCAATATGAGGAACACATAGCTACAAGAACTCAGTAAGGAAGAAAAGACTGAAGAAATAGAAGAAGTGAGGGCACTACGGTGAGACGTGATTGGATCCGAGGCTGACGTCCGTCCACGAGGCTGTAAAGTAGGCGGTGAAGGTGGAGGGTGTAGAGATTGATCTGGTCCGAATATAATATGTATGCTCGGGTATCGGAACTATATAAAGTCGTCATGGTAGAGCTTCGTCATAGAGAATAGACAAGAATACGGGGAATTTTAGAGTAGAAACTTTTCTCATTCCCTTTAATCAAGGGAGAGGAGACAACGTTTGGACGGAGGGAATGCCCGTAAGACTGACAGGCCAGGTTTGGAGTCGAATGCAATCAATTCTGAGATCGAACAGAAGGAAACTGCGGGTGCCGAGGTGCACTCCTTAGACTTTGAACCGTTATGAGGATCATGAGAGGTAGGCGAAGGGCCCCAAACATCACAATGCACAAGTTGTAAAGGAAAAGAAGAAGTAGTAGTAGAGCGATTAAATAACAAACGTGAACTTTTACTTAACTGACAGTCAAAACATAAAGGAAACTTAAGGGGTCTACTACTAAAATTAAGGCATTTAGTAGAATGCAAGTAAAGTCAAGTCTTATGGGCAGGATGCCCAAGTCGCTTGTGCCACAGTGTGGATGGGGCGAGCTCACTGGAAAGGGCAGCAAGGTGATGTTGTGGCTGAACTGGAATTGGATAAAGATCCTCTTTAATAGGCCAGAAGAGTTTTCCCCGTGTGAAGATCCTTGATAGAAAATCCCCACGGATAAAAGACAAAGGAGCCATTTTTATCACGAGTAAAACGAGCAACGGAAAGAAGATTTTTTTGAATATCTGGAACCAATAAGAAATTTTGAAAGAAAAAAGGAGAGGAACTAGTAGGGAGCAGAGAGTTACCGGTGTGGGTAATAGGGATGCCTGTGCCGTTACCAACCATTACATGGTCATGACCATGATACTCAACCGGATGATTTAGAACCATCACTAGTCATGTGACTTGTTGCCCCGGAGTCAGGATACCAGTTAAGATCATATGCTGGTTGAAGATTCATTGCTGCAAAGGACTGTGCAAGAGGTTCAGCTTGAAGCGTGGAAGCCGAACGATAGTGGCAGTTACGAGCGGTGTGCCCTGGCTGATCACATAACTGACAGATGACAGATGTTCAAGGATAGTTATGCTGACGGTTGTGCTGCACTCCCGAATAATTAGGTACCACGTCCCCTATTGTGGCGCTGATTTCGGCCATTGGAAGAACCACGAGTGGTGAGTAGGGCTCAAGAGCGCCTTGTGTATTCGTCTGAGAATGCGACGGTGAAAGCAATGCAATGGATTTTGCGCAAGACGCTGCTAATCTAATGCCCTAAGATCTAAAACAGAGGCGGGTTCTAAGTTCAGCGAAGGTAGGGAATGTTTCACGGTTCAAAATCGCCGTTTGAAACGATTCATATTCAGTCAGGTCCAAGACCAACAAGGGCTGCAGAGACCCTTTCTCGAGCGAAGGTTTTGATTACTCCCTTATGCTGCCTAGAAGCGCTGGGAAGGTATTCTGAAACATATACAAAAAGAACCTATGAGGAAGACCTTGCTCTCAACATAAGAGATGGAAGCTACAACTATTGGGATAGCAGCTACGACTATCGAGTGAGTAAGAAAAGGAACTGTATTAGCAGTGGTATCGTCAAATATTTGCAAATTGAATGCAAAATGGACTCTTTCCTTTACCTTTCTTAATGAGTAGGTGTATGAGTTCCCTAGCCTTCCTCTTTGTACTTGACCGTTCTTGTCAACGTACTTGAAACACTGGTGCAAAGTTGAAGGTAGAATGCCGTTTGCATGGATCCACGGCCTTCCCAGCAAAAGGCTGTTGTAAGTCTCGTTCTCGATCACGTAGCAAGTGACTTCTGTCTTAAGATCTGCAATCTGGCACTTGAGGCGAATCTTGCCCATAGCTTTCTGAATTCATAGTTCAAGTAGCTAATGAGAAGCGTTATACCTTTATTATCTGCGGGTTGGTTTGTACGCGACTACGCTTGCAACGGGAAGAGACGTAGCTTGCCCGCCCCTTTCGGACCAGGAGATTGGATCTAGCCGTAAGAACTTGGTATAAATAACTCACTTCTTTTGACGCGAGGAAATAGGAGTAACCAGGAATACGCCTTTAGTACGATTAAAGATTCCAATTTGATCTCGAACAGCTGCTGCTGGAACTGCTTGCTTCGGAACCTCCCATTCAGGAGTTGTTCTTCGACCACTCTACGATTCCGATGTTGAAAAATAGCCATAGCCGGTAAAGGAGATTGCGAAAGTAACTGCCCGTCTCAATAGTCTTTCCATTCCTGCTAATATAATAGGGGCTTAGTCTCTCCCCCACCTAATCTCCTGATCTGGCTTTCCTTCGTTTGGTACATGTGGACTAGTAACTAACACAGGAGCATCTCCATCTCGATCAAAGTTTGATGTCTCGCTCGATGGCAACAGCCAAACCCTTCTCTTTGTCAGCTCGATCTGCTCTTGTTCCTGTAGAGGAATGTGGAACAAGGATTCTCACAAGTATAGAACGGAATGCCTCTTGCTTGGTCTCTTCCTTGCCACTCTCATTTCAATCCGCTACTTTCATGATCAATGTGGCAGGGTAAGTTTTCTGATACTGTCTGATGAGAGATAGGCGAGGCGGGAGTCAGCTTGGAATCAATTTCACTATACTACGACCCATTGAACACGCTTTCCAACAACCAATAGGTACCACACTAGGAAGGTGCGCGCAGATAGGTCTAGCCTCAAGGGGTCAAACGAAAGAAGGTTAGGAAGAAGATAAAGGAGGAGGAGTTCTTGCAGAGTGGAACCATGCAGTACCAGACACGAGATAGATCTTCCAAAGAACAAGGCCTTTTTCGAATAA
>JAULLH010554440.1:0-10489 GCA_035668455.1 Sarracenia alabamensis | reverse complement strand
TTGTCCTTTTGAGTATGCCGGATCAAAAGATCGAGTTACAAGATTCTGGCGTAGTCAAACCTATAAGTCCAGTACACGAGGGGGAACTCCTCAACCTTATTCAAATGTGTTTCCCATCAGCTAATTATCAACCATCGAACAAATAACGATAGTGCTCAACCCACCGGACATTTTTTATCTTAATATCGAACTCTCAGCCATTGAAGACTAAAAGCACTACACATCATCAGAACATGATTCGATCAATCACATTGGGATTAAGAGTTGGTGTAATACATGATAATATAGGATGTGGATCAATTCATATAGCTAGCATAGAATTGATCTCCTATTGATTGTGCTCAATACCCTTCCGTGGGGAAAATCTAAGGAAAACGTGTTCTCCCTCTATGAACTCAAGTGGTTGTCGCCGTCGGTCGGCGTAACTCTTCTAATGAGTCTGAGCTGTAACAAGATGTCTACAAATAATTACTACCTTATTCATTGTCTCCAGTACTAGATGGGGTCCTATAATCGTTCTCCTGCCTACCTCTACCCAACAAACAGGTGACCTGCATGGTTTACCGTATAATGCTTCGAAAGGTGTCATCCCGATATTCGCTTGATAACTATTGTTGTATATGAACTCCACAAGTGGTAAATGATCTTCCCATGATCCACAAAAATCAAAAATACATGCATGAAGCATATCCTCTAAGATCTGAATGGTGCATTCTGACTGGCCGTCTGTCTGTGGATGAAAAGCTGTACTCATAAGAACCTTCGTACTGAAGGCTAACTGTAAACGCTGCCAAAGGCATGAAGCAAAGCTAGGGTCTCGGTCAGAAATAATGGAGACTGGATGTAATGGTTTGACCTGTTTAATTAATATTTTATCTAAAATCAAAGGATTTTGGATAATCTTTTTTTATCACTGAATTTTAAAAAAAAAGCTAAAAGAAATGTTTTCTCTTGCTACGGTGAGCAATCTTTTCCAGTTAACAAAAAAATTAAATTTATGTTAAACAAGAAAATCTTATATATATATGTGTGTGGATATGTATATTTCCATTTTTCAAAATCTTAAAAAAAAAAACAAAGAAACAAAAAAAACAAAAAACAAAAAAACAAACTTGCACACAAGGCACCTTCCGTAGCCGAAGCTGCTTCGGAAAATATAGAAAGCGAGAGAGAGCGACGGGGAGAGGAGAGAAACGGGTAAGACACCAGCCCAAGGATTTAAAGGTTAAATATGCATAACCAGTTCTTTTTTTCGAAACCAAATCTCATCAAGAGATGAGTTTTAAGCAAAACCATGACTCGAAGATCAAGTTTTCTTTTATCAAAACCAAGCCTTACCATCCCATAATGAATATAGGCTAAGTCTCATACCTTAACTTATAAACATGACAGGATCCGTACAAACCATAAGTTAAAAACCATTTAACTTGAAATCGTTTTACAATTCATAACATTAGCAGTTAGAACAACAGAGAACACTGGTATTTATAATTGTCACATTACCAGAAATAGGGAAAACAATATAATTTTCATGTCAAGTGGAATCATCCAAGTGCAAAGGGATATATAGAAAGGATGCATAACCCACACCTGTTGTCTCACTTGGCTATCCTAAAGCACCTACTCCAACATCTCCAAACCTCCACACCCAGCCATCCACGATGGCAAAAGAGTCATGAGGATGTTGATCCAAAATCAACACCTGTCAACATGCACTCTCATCTAATGCCGATCGGAAATCGACACCATGCAACATGAGTAGCCAAGAATTAGGAGGATGCCGATCTGAAATCGACACAGTCAACCTAAACAACAACCATTACCAACATCATCAACACCCCTCTCATCATAACCTCCCGTAACGGCACTACTACAATAGGTAATGCAATGGGGCAATACACAGCAGTAATACAACAGAAATGCAACAGAAGATATGGTGCTCCACAATAACCACAAGTGTATAAGCAGGATCATGATACTATAGTAACTATCAATGACACAATGTATCCAATGATATTATAGTAATAAGTATTAGAGATATATAGAAACCGTAGATGTATATCTATACAATAAACACCAGTACAACAGTAAAGAGAATCAAGACCTAGTCCGTAACTATCATGTATTCACATAAGCTGCAATAAACATAACTCCTAGTATAAGCATGAATAGGAGAATCTAATTCAAACCACACATTTGAAAAGCTACCAAATCTATGTTGAACCATAAATTTGTCAAAATGCAGTTTGACGTACAAAGGTTATTATTCAACGTCTGATTCAGCTAAATTGCTACATACCCGAAAATCATTTGAAATCCCACAAGTCCCAAATTTTGAATTGTAAGGTCCTATCCTCACCGGTATCATGAAAAGTTAACTAGTTTTTAGGAAAAGCAACTTGAAAGCCCAACCTTCCCAAAAACCCCATTATTGCCCAAATCTCACCCAAGTAGTTTGTACATGATTGTTGCCACGAGTGTCCGTTTTACGAACCAAAAACACCAGCAAGCAACAACCCCAGTACAGATATAGGAAAAGAAAACACTTTTCAAAAATTGAGATTTTAAGCCCGATAAAACCCGATATCTGTGAATCTCGTAATATACACGTTTTGAGCTACACAACTCCAAATCAAAATCCAAAAAGATACGTATGCTCCAAATACCATGAGAATGCATAATAACTAATTACTTTTCGAAAGCCCCATGAATCGGTAGCACAAAAGTAGAAAAAACACCATAAAAAGTTGAAAACTTAATTTTTACGAAAGTATACAAAACATACTGAACCAATAGTTCAAAGTTAGCATAGAACCTACGTCATCACCATAGAGGAAGTGAGAAACCAAGCCTCCATCCGTTCATAGCATCATATGAACACAGAAATCAAAAATTGGTTCGGTGAAAACGTAGAATAACATGTATATACCAAGGATCCATAAACAAAAACCAATAAAACTTACCAAACGATCCTCAACCGAGCATCTAAAATCCGAAACCTCAACCCGAACCTCGCCACCAGTGTGCTCCTGTGTGTTTTAGAGGGAGAAAAGATATTTTTTTGCCCAAAAATGCGTCTAAACAGCATCTTATATTGATCTAAACCGACGGAGGTCGCTCGAGTGACCTCCCCACCACTCGAGCGATCTCGATTGTATAGCACAACTCAAAAATTTAGAAATATGGACCTGTCCTTGGTCCAAACCACACCAAACTTGGTCCGAATGCCAGGATTAATAATCCGAAGTTTCCAAAACAAACGGTATAATCATCAGAACTTAAATCATTAATAAACTTTAATTCTTTCAAAACATTTAATCGGTTTTCCAAAAAAGTCTTGCACGCCGATTTTGAACTGAAGTTTGAAAATCGAAACTGTCTATGATTACACGGTCCAAGGCTTACCAAAGCTTTGTAAATAATATCGTACCATAAGATGAACAGTAAAAAGAGGGTCAGACCCTCACAGTAGTTTGGAGATAAGATCGACCTTGGCTTTGTCAACTTCTATTCCGCGTTTGGATTCTACGTGCCCCAACACAATCCCTTATTTGACCATGAAGTGACTCTTCTCCTAGCTAAGCACCGGCTTCATCTCTTGTCATCGTTTAAGCACTAATGTTAGGTTCGAGAGACAATCTTCAAATGAGGAACCAAACACGGAGAAGTCATCCATTAATACCTCAAGGAATTTTTGCTCCATATAAGAAAAGATGGACATCATGCACCTTTGGAAGGTGGCATGAGCATTATAAAGCCCAAATGGCATACGCCTGGAGGCGAATGTGCCAAAGGGGCAAGTGAAGGTTGTCTTCTCTTGGTCTTTGGGATATACTAGTACTTTGTTGTAGCCGGAGTAGCCATCCAAAAAGCCGTAATAGCATTGTCCTACTAAATGCTCCAAGATTTGGCCAATGACTCACGAATCAGTAGTCGATGCAGACTCACGAACCAGTGATCGTGCGAGTTGGGATAGATTCTCCTTTATCATTAAGCACCATAGTGAGCCTAGATTTCTTGCGTACAACATGCGTTGGGCAAACCCACTTACTATCTGATAGTGGGTAAATAATATCTGCATCCAATTGTTTCACTACCTCTTGTTTTACTACCTTCTTCATGTTAGGGTTAAGCCACCGCTGCATTTCGCAAATAGGTTTAGCATCCTCCTCACAGTGGATGTGATGCATGCAGATGGAGTGGTCAATCCCTTTAAGGTCATCCACTGTCCATCCTATAGCTCCTTCATGGGCTTTAAGGACCTTAGTCGGTTGCTCTTCTTATGTAGACGATAAATCGGAAATAATTATGACTGGAAACTTGCTGCTTGGTCCGAGAAAGATATACTTGAGTGAACTCGGGAGAGGTTTCAACACAAGTGAAGGTGGGGCTTCTAGGGATGGGATGGCTGATATGGATGAGAGTGGGGGTAGGTCCTCAAATCGAGACACCCTTGGAGGCGTGTCTATAGAATCTGTCGTTTCATGTTCGGCGTTAGATTTGTTAATAGTAGGGTCAAGCTCTAAGAAGTCCTCCTCAAAGTAAGCTAGACAGGCTTCCAGTGGGCCGTCTATGCAGATAGAAGGATGGGCTTGTTGTGTTTGCCTCATCAATTTTATCGATTGCTAAGCAATCGACTTCCATTGCTGGGTGGTGGGAGGCATGTAACACGTTTAGCCTTAACTTCATGTTTCCAAATGATATGTCTATTACCCCAGTTCGGTAATTGACGCAAGCATTAGCTATGGCCAAAAGGGGGCATCCAAGAATGACTGGCGTTTGTCTCCTTGTATTGGTATCAGGTTCGGTGTCTTGTACTTTAAAGTCAACAAGAAAGAGAAACTTGTCGAATTTGACTAGCACGTCTTTGATAATACCTCAGGGAAACTTAACTGACTTGTCTACCACCTGGATGGTGACATGGGTTGATTTCAGTTTACCAAGTCCAAACTGTTCGTACACAGAGTACGGTGGGAGGTTAACACTAGCTCCTAAATCCAGTAGTGCCCGATCGATCTGATGATCGCCGATCACACATGAGATGGTTGGTATCCCTGGGTCTTCAACTTTGGAACCAGATTATAACAGAGGAATGAGCTAACGTGTTCGGTTAAGAGCACTTTCTTGGGGACGATTATCTTCGTCTTACGCTTTTGTGTGTATAAATCTTTTAAGAACGTAGAGTATGGCGGGACTTATTGGATAAGAAAATAAATTGGCAGAAAATTAAAGAGATTAAGAGATTGAGAGATGCAAACCACAACACAAGGAATTATAGTGGTTCGGCCAACACCTGACCTATGTCCACTCCACAAGAATCACCATGAGAATTTCACTATCCAAGATGTTTCCGGGCACACCTTAAGCCTGATACAAAGTTTGTTTGCGGGCACAAATCTTCAAAGCCTAAACAAGGATGATTTCGGGCTCACTTCTTAAGGCCTGGCAATGGATGATTGCGTGCTCACCTTCAAGGTCTAGAAAAAGGATGATTACGGGTTCACCTTCAAGACCTAGCAAGCTTCATAAGATTCTTCTTTGAGATATGCTCTCTCGAAGGAAAAACAGGGTGACTCACCCTTTACAATAAAATAATGATTTAGAAATCACTGTGATTCTCTCACTCTCAGGAATTCAAAAGAGTATTACAATGAATGATTAATAATGAGAGAGGAATACAAAGACTGGTATAAAGAACTAGAAATAAAAGCTCACAGATTGAGAAATTAAATTCTGAGAAAAAAAAAGGGGGAATAGTTGGCGTGAGTGTTAATTCCTTTTCTCTTGTGTTCACCAAAGTTCACCAACCATCTTAATAAGGAGTAATAACTCTTTAAATAACCTCTCAATAAATCTAGTCATTGGAGAGGAAGTTCCAGCCGTTGAGAGCATTTGATGCTCCAAAAATATAGTCGTTAAGAGAATTAGGGATTTTAGCTTTTCGTGCCAGGGACGACTCACTGCTTCAAAGGGTCGACTCACTTCGTTTGGTCCTGAGGTTCAACGCCGAGAAGGTTTGTTCATTGCTTTGAGACGAACGACTCACCCCGACACCAACAAGTCACCTTCTGTGATCTTAAGTCTACAACAGCAGGGGTAGACTTATTCTTCGAAAGGGTCAGCTCACTTGTGATATGCCGAGAGTCTTGTTCAGCCTCTGATTTTAGGACAGCTCATGCCTCCAATAGGTTGGCTCAGTGACATGTATGAAACACGAAATAAAGAAAGGGGTCGGCTCACTTGTTCCGGGAGACGACTCACTCTCTTCTGGGCTTCAAAATCATCTCCTTAGGGTTGACCCGATAGACATGAGGGAATGCTCAGAGCATTGATCTTCCATTCATTGTTTCTCTAGGTCAACTCAATCTTTACTAGAGACGACTCAGTCACTTGAACTTCCATCTTCCAGCCATTTCTTTTGCTTGATCCTTGATTTCTTTTAAGCTTCTTTTCTTCTTGAATCTATACCATCTTCAAATAGATGCTTGAGCACTTCTTGATTGTATTAGACATTCTTCAAAATGTTAAATCTTCGAGCTTCATTATTTTCAAAAACTTTTATCATTGATCTTCAAAATATTTTACTTCTCCAAGCATTTCGAGCTCCTCTCTGTGATGCATGGCTTGACGTTCCTCAGCTTGAAGCATGATCACCTTTAGGCATCCAAGCTCTTCGGCAAAGGCCGAAAGTGTAACGCCCTGACTTAAAACAAATATGCATCTCATAAACACCAACTTAAGCAAGATATATTTATAGAAATTTTTTGAAATTTCGGCAGAGTTTTCCCTGTTTTTGGCACTATATAAAATTTTCCTGGACCTGTAAAAAAGCAAATATAGCCACTGTAAGCAATTCTAAAGCCAATCCACGGCATAAACAAGCTATCTAAGCAACAATATAAAGCAGCTCAACGACATCTAAACGAGTACCAACCAAACCCATCTACTTGCAACCCGTCAACACACATATATATCTAACCTCAATATACCAAAGGGTGGCCTCGAGACACTTGCAACCCATTCACCAACATATAGCTCAAATCTTAATATACAAAATGGGTGGCATCGAGACGCTTTCAACCCATAAGAAAAACTACAGAGAACAAGCTATAAACAAAATGGAATGAGCTAAATAATATAAACAGAATATGATAACGATACATCTCAATGAGAAAGATAAAGATGGCCTTATGACCTTACAACCCAGCAATACAAAAACTTATACAAATACGTGAAGAGATATACATATATCTAACTACTACATCAAAACAATAACAGAAGAAGAAGCAAATCCTCCTAGCTGTGCCAAGCAATCCGCGCAAACCTGAAAAAATTGGGTTACAATGACATGAGCGAAAGCTCATATAGGAAAACACTCTAACAGTTGAATAACAAATAAAACATCTGAGTCGAGCATGCGAATACCATACTCTACTTAAAAGAGGAACCTTGTTCCATAGTTTATCAAAACTGTATTCGCATGACTCTAGCTTTTAAGAAAAACATTTCTTAAAAAGATGTTTTGTTTTCTATCTCATAAAAAGGTTTTCCCACATTTTTAAGTTTATTCTAAACATTTGGGGTTATCCCCGAGTACACCCCAATTTGTATGCAGCACCAATCCTCTCCTATATCCATATGCCTGGTAATCACTGGACAATCAAGATATCAGTAACAAACATATCAACAACAAGGATATAGAGATAAAAGAATATCTACCACCAGATATCTACAACAATGATACAAAAACTAATTCGAAGGCCTCAAGTCATAAAATACATCTAGCCTGTATAAATACACACAGCTGCACAAATCACAACTGGAGTGTCTGACCATGTAAAGATCACTATACCGTAAAGACATCCTGCGCCACAACCGATCCTATGATCGAATCGAATCTCTCACATACAGTACCAACTCATGTAGAGAATACTTGTACACTTATCTATATACTTGCAACATCACGGACTACAATCGTAGGGACTTACCCGCCCACGCACGCACGCACACCCCACATATCTACCTGTGAATACAACCTCGGTTGTAATCACTCTCAACTAGACCAGATAACAATTAGAATTGACTCACAAGGAGTCATCCCCGCTTAGAGGATGGGCCGTCCTATTGCTCACAGGGAGCTAATAACCTCGTTCCCTGCTTAAAGGATGGATCGTCCTATGACTCACACGGAGTCTCCCCCGCTTACGAATGGGCCGTCCGATGACGGACAAGGAGTCTCCCCCGCTTATGGATGGGCCGTCCAATAGCTCAGTGGCTACAACATCTATAACTCATAAAACATAAGTTATAAGACAAGAAAGCATAGAAGAAACCACAAAGAGGGACAAAGCCTATGCCGACCCACAACACATCATAACAATAGCTACACGACACTCCACACGGCACTATGTTAGCTACACATTTCCTCATATATTATAGTAATCACTACCCGTCACACAGTTCCCACTAGTAACTACACACCCATACATATGCCTTTGTGGAAACTACGTGCCACTAAGCACATAACTCTGGGAACAACACGTCTCCACGTAAGTTGCTACTGTAACTAAGTGTTAGAGTGTCAAGGGATACCACTAACTCCTCAGTAAGGATTAAATAGTCCTCTAACACATCTCTCGGTCCATCTGTCTCACTACGTGATTCAGAACCGGTACACCAAGGTATCTATCGCATAGTGTAAGACAACAAGTCTACTCTACACTTACGTAACTCCCACGGTTTTCACTACAAGTTATAATTGATACCTTAGCTGTAAACCTCGGGTCTCAAACCTTAAGCTACTCCAACCCGTCAAGTCACAAAATAAGCCACAAACTACTAACCTCATGCTTCTAGCCACCAACCACAACGACTAACCACGGGTCACATACAATGAGTTTAAAGCCGCCGATCACGGGTCTCCAACCCGACTAACCACAAACTACACCTCAAGCCATAGGCTACAGGCTATATGCGTCAACCTATAAGTTGCAAACTACGAACCACACACCACACGTCGTAGCCTATAAGCTGTCAACCACAAACTCCTAGCCTCAGACTAAAAGTTGATCACCACAAGGCATAAACCTCAAATCAATAGCCACAAACTATGCGGATATAAGCCTCAAGCCTTTCAAACCTCGAATCACGAGTAGCACGCCATGAGTCTAAAACCATCAAATCGATTGCCTAAGCCACCAACAAATCATCTACCTTGCTCACTCACATATTTGCCCCAACACTTGGGTAAAAATCTCGCTTCACTAATGTTGATGGATTTCACCCAAATCAAGTGACTTGCATCGAATTACGATCCAAATACCCTACGAGCACCAACAAACACAAGAAGATATCCAAAGTCTCCACTAGCATCTCCAAAGTGACCAAAAACACAAACTAACGAACGCTTAACCACAAATCCCGTAAAACCAATGAAGGACGAATTCACATCGAATTCCACATTCTTGGAATTCCATGAAATGCTATCAATCCAAAATTTTGGCCCCGGAACCCCCGAAATCACCGAACGGGTAAACTTTCCACAAAATCGATCTAACTTCTACAATGCCCCAAATTTGAATCGTGGGTTCATAATGATCACAATTCCCTAAAAGACAACTCAATTCCATGAGAAAATACCAAATTAGGCATGTTCTCTAATTTACCCTTAGCCAAACCCTAGTCGTAATACACAATTCGTGTATCACCGAAACGATTCTCAAATCGATAAGTCAAGAATGATCTAGACCTAATATAGACCTATAAAAGTTAGCAATCTCATTGAAACAACAAATCTAGGGTTCACAAAATTCCAATTTCAATCTAGGGATTTTAGGATTTCTCACAAATTCCAATCTAGCAATTAATCAAAAAAAATCATCACATAGATACACAATTTATACATAAGTTAGAGTAGTTTCCCACCTCCAATCGGAGTAAAATCCGAAAAATACCAAACCCTTGGCCGTTGGTGGCGTGCTGCAATAGCAGGCGATGGTGGCGTGATTTGCGTTCCTCCTCTCCGTTGCTCCCTCCCTCTGTCTTACTCTCTCTTTTGCTGGCGATACGCCAGAGAAGGCTCCGGAGATGGCGTGGTGGTGCTGGACTGTGGCGGGGCTCTTCCTCGTCTGTCGCGCCTCTTTCTCTCTCACTTCTCTCTCAGCCTCGTCTCTCTCTCTCTCTCCCTATCGCTGTCGCAGACGGTGTCGTGGTGTGCCGGAGGCACACCGGTGGTCGTCGCCTCTCAGCTCCTCTTCTCCTCCTCCGATCTCTCCCTCTCCCCTTCTTTTCTCCCTTTTCACTGCTTGCGTCCCCCCTTCGCCGATCTTGTTTCGGGCACAGCCTATGGTCTGTGTTTGTAACCCTTTTTAATTTTTTTTACATTTTATTCTCTCTCTCTTTTTTTGTAATTGTTTTAAATATATATATATACACCAATAAATACATACTTTCAAAAAAATAGAGAAATTTGTTTTTATCAAAGAAAACA
>JAULLH010554331.1:0-10491 GCA_035668455.1 Sarracenia alabamensis | reverse complement strand
AACAGTTTTTCAAAAACTTTGAAAACTTAGATATTTTTGAAACAAATTCTTATAAAGCTTATTTTAAGTAAAATTTTAAATACTTAAAATAGATTAAAATTGTTTGTCTTGGTACCCTAATGTCCTGAAAATCAGATATAATCACAGATGAAACATTAGAATAAAACAAATTCAATTAATTGTTATAGTTCAAAACAATGAAAAAGGTGATTGAATAACCCTTGGGCCAACAGGCTTGACATCAATCTAAGCTTGACAGCAAACAAAAATTGATAGCAAACCAAGATTGATCCTTGAATACCAAAATTTGTTGGTATATCTTACAGCAAGGGCTCCAAAATAAGCTGTTGGTATATCTTGCCCCACATGTGAACACCAAAAACTTGAACACCATAGAAAAGACCATTGGACAGTGCTGGCTCCAAGACATAGCTGTAGCAATGGAATAAAGCATAACAGAGCAATCCGAATGAGAAATTAAGGCCTTAGCAAACAAAAGACGATGTAATCCAAAGTAGACCAGTAAACTATTGAAATGAAATGAGAGATCCTCAATGCAGACTAGACCAGCAAACAAGCATTGAGTATACTCAACAAGGCAAAAGCCCAAATGCAAGCCTAAGCAAATTCAGCAGCAGGCCTAAGAGTGTGGATCAGAAACAAAATTAGCAGGGTGCATCCATAACTAGGTAAGAGGACAAGGCACCAAGGCTTGAGTAAGGGAACCAACAGCAACGCTAAGTTGCAGATAGCACAGATGGTACCCCCGCTGGACACACCAAGATGAATTATTGGCGATTTTATTTAATGGAGATTAAGAAACAATGTATTAGACAACATAGGACTTTTTACTCAATTCAAACAATATAAAATGGATAGCAAACTGATTGTTCATTCAAACAACACTAAACACTCAATATTGTGAGAGAATCAGATTGTAGTCCATTTTGTGAACTCATTAGGCAACACCAAATACAACAATTTAAGAAAACAAAAAGGTAGCAGAAGAATGTTTTTATGTGAATACTTGAAAGAAATGCTTCACTGGTCTCTAATAATGCCCCAAATGCAATACCCTTCATTGGCTCCAAGTTACGAAACCCTTCATTAAGCGCCGGATTCCGAGTTTCTTCTCCTCCTACAAGTGAAAAATCATTGGCGGAAGAGACACGATGAAGACGAGTATCTTCAGCGCTTCATGAAATTGAAGCCAAAGACAGTCGTCGTCCGTACGATTCTCTCTCGATTGTCCGATTTCTCTAAGCCAGGCATCGTCTTGGAACCAGATGGTGAAGAAGCCGAGTAACTTGCTCTAATTCAGAAGCTAGGGTTTCGAAGCTTGTTCTCTCTACTGATATGCGACGAAGACTTCGACGGCTGAGAGCTGTAGCTAGAGAAACGCGAAAGAGCTAGAACGAGTTGGGCGCTAGGGTTTTCGGGATGGAGAGTAGAGTAACGCGAGGGAGTTTCCTTCAGGGTTTCTGATTTGTCATGTTCGCGGGTCGGGTAATCGGGGTGCGGGTCGGGTCATGGATAAACGCGCGGATTATTGAAAAATTGAATAAACATCTCGATTTTCTTATAATTGAGATGTAAAGTATTGTATTTTAGTCTCGATTTTGTATGAGTCGTGACTAAAAATACATAATTATCTCGGTTAATTGGGTAAATCGCGATAAAAAGTTTTATAAAAATTTTTCAATCACTTTACAAAAATTGTGATCTTTTTATTTTTTGTAGCGAGACCTTTAATGATTATTGTAGTAGTGCACTGACTGGCTAGGGCATTGAAGTGTCGACTCAAACTTTCAAGGGTGTTGACTTGTTGAAATCTTCCATTACAGGTGTCGACACTTTCTTCTCTGGGCTAACTCGATCTTCAGATGCTTAGAAGGTGTCGACTCATATAGTTGATGGTGTCGACTCAAACCTTCTTCTTCTTAGGTGTCGACTTAAAGCAGATAGGTGTCGACACTTTCTCCTTGTCTTCAAGAACTAAATCAACTTGAGCACTGGTGTTGAAACTACTTTCCTTGGTGTTAACACTTCTTCTCTTCCAGCTAACGTGTCGACTCAATGATATGTTAGAGTTGACTCAACCTACTTCCTGGGAGTACAAGCTACTAGGTGTCGACTCAGCCATCCTTTAGTGTTGACACTATTCTGCTTGATGAAGACTCATTCCTTACTGTTTGGCTTCCTTTGATTCTTTGACTTATGAACTCTAGTTCTTCTTGAATCTTCAAAGGCTTCAACATCATCAATCTTTTAGGTCTTCATTTGAGATTTTGATGTCCTTGAGCAGCTTTTCAGTCTTAAAGGCTTCATGATATACATCTATCAGCTGAAGCATTATTGCTTTCATGCATTTCCTCTTATTGGAATTATTATCCCTTCAATCTCCATTATCTGCAAGAACTTCAATCTTCTTCATGAGGTTTGGATGTTTTTGTGCATATAGCATGATCACTCCTTCATGCATTTTTTAGAGCTTCTATGCTCCAATATAAGTAGTCGATCCATTATTTTCTTGACTTTTTGCTGAGCTTTCAAGATATTTGACCTAAAAAATACTTTCTCAACCATAAGCAAGTCATCAGAGTAATCAAGGCCAAATCAATATGTTTATACATATATTAAACATTGGATACATAGACATATTGATGATTAAATTATTAAGGCTAACAATCTCCCTAATTATCAAATCAAATGATTATTAATGTCAATGCCTTAATTAATCATAATGATTTAGTAGGGCTAACATCCAAATGATCAAACCAATTGTTTGTTATATGTCAAAACCAAATTAAGGCTTGATTGAAAAAGCCTTTGGGCTAACAATCTCCCTTTTTTTTACTATGACAACAATTGATTTGCAAAGACATAAAAGATATGAAAATAAGTTCTATGACACCAATTGAGTCCAATGATTATGAAAATGTAAGTTCTATGATACTAATTATAAGATGTTGCATTATGATATCAATTGAATGTTGAGAGATATGTAAGGGTATGGAAATCCTATTTCAACAAGCAAGCAAAGTCAAATTTAGACTTTGTCCAAATTTGCATCTAGAAGAGGTGCGATGCAAAAACTACTTCTTCTTAAGCGAGCGAAGTCAAACTTGGACTTTTGTCCAAGTTAACATCTAGAAGAAGTGCGATACAACCTTCTCCCCCTAGAAATCATGCAAGCATCTTACTTTAGGCATGTAAAATATTTAAACATGCTAAGTAATCAATAATTCTCTCCTTTTATCATAGCGAAAAGTAATGGGAGGAATAAGTTAAATCACAAGATAATATATATGAAAGTATTGATTTAGTGAGAAAACATTAACCTCCTTTGTAAAAAGAATTTTAGCAAAATTTCTGAAAACATAAAATATTTGCAATATATCCTCCTTTTGATCTTATCTCCCTCTTTTATGTTGATTTAGATCAAAATCATAAAGAGGTGTTCTCCCCTTGATTGCGATAAAGATAGGCATTGATGAGTTTAATCAACCAATGTCATTTTGAAAAGCAAGCAAAGTCAAATTTGAAAAAGTTTACTTTTCCTGTTTTTTTGAAGGGGGGTGAGTGACAATACTTCTTCTTTTGCAAGATAAAAATTTTATTTCTCCCCCTTGCAGAGGCAATTTGACCGAACTTGCCGAAATATTTTTCAATGTGTTTTGAAGCACATATAGTAAAGAATTTTAAAATTATTTTGTTAAAACGAAAGATTGTTATGAGGAGGCATTAAGATATATCTTTGGCCCAACACAGATATATATCTTTCTTTATCATATTATCTCCTTCTAAGAATGTAATGACTAAATGAGCATGAGGATAAGCATGACACATTTAACAAGCAAGCAAAGTCCAATTTGGACATTTTAAGCATTAATATCTAGAAAGGTGGCTACTCCCCCATATGAATATGCATGTCAATATTAAGGATTTGGTTCTACTTTCAAATAACATGAAGTTTAAAAAAGCGCGATCAAGTTTTTTTTTCTTTCTAAAGAAGTCAAGCATGCATTTGAAATTTAGGGATCTCCCCCTTTGTCAAGTAAGATATGCATTACTTATGATAGTGTCAAAATCATGATTAAGATCTTTGGAATCATATTTAAGAATTACTAAAGAAAAGCGGGTCAATCAAGAATACTCATGATCATAAAACCATCTTGCACTTTAGATTTTATGAGTAAAAATAAAATATGATACCAATTGATAAATCAATCATAAGTTCTTATTCATATTCAATGTTATCATATTGATTTAAAAATTTTAGGCTATAATAAAAGATTTTATAAAAAAAAATAAACATGTTTAGTTATGTAGCACAAGTATAAATACTCACAAACTTGAAATATGTAATAAAGATGTGTGAGAGATGCAAAAATAAAGGCTAGATGCTTATTATAATAAAATAAAGGCCTGATACCAAATGTAGCAGATATAACATGAAGCACATATTTTATACATATGCTAACACAAGGTGTCGACACTTAAGCAGTAAGGGTCGGCACTTATGATCTTAGGGGTCGACATAAAACTACTGCATCTTTTCTCTCTCCTCAAGGGATTAAGCTATGCATATGTGTCGACACTTTTTCTTGAATTGGTCGACACTTGGTCTATTTGAGTTGACACTAAGAGTACTGGGGTTGACACAAACTTATCACAACATAGCATATAATGGCAGAGGTGTCGACACCACATGGAAGGGGTCGACACTTTCATATGACAGAGAATACTGAAACATGCAACAGCAAAAGTCAGTTTAGGCATTTAATATGCAGTGTTAAACGTGATAATTATGGCACATAAAACATCAAATTGATCACTTAAATGGCAGGTTATTCTCGTTTAGAGAGAAAATATATTAGATATTACCTGAAGTGATCATGCCAAATATTACCAAATTACCTACAAGTTGTCACTTCATGTGATAGGTTGCTAGGTTTAGGGCTTTTAATATATGAAAAGCTTGGCTTTTCCCTATATGTTCCTTAGCCAATTTTCATGTTTGTTTCTTCCCGTAAAATAATCATATGCATGTATCTTGGTACCCATCTTATATTGGGTCATTGAAGGTTAGTATAAAAATCAACATTATGCATATAAGAGCCACCATATCTATTCAAGTTTGGTGCAAGTGGTGTCCTGATAGCTTTCCTCTTGGATTGCAATCTTTTGGTAGGTCTAGGGACTTTGACTATTTTAGGTGGAGGATTACCCTTCTTAATCCATACCTTTTTTGTAGGTTTATTGTCTTTTAATCTAAGAGTACAAAATTAAATTTTATGCCCCTTTTTACCATAGAAATCACAGTTTATGGTTTTAGACAGTGAGGCTATCTTAAAACTGTTTTTGTGGACAGATTTTGTTGTCATTAGGATTAAAGCCTAAACCTTCCTTTTTGAAGGAACATTTTGTACCAAGAATCATTTCTAGACTTTTCTCTCATTGAGTAAATCTAGTTATGATTTTGGTTAAGTCCTCAACCTTTTATTTTAACAAAATATTTTCATTTTCAAAGATGGTTGAGACTTTGCAAATATGCTTTTTTTTTCATTTTTCAAAATATTAATTTTTGAATTTAAAGAAGTGATTTCTTTTTCAAAGAACTTATTTTTCAATTTAAGCTCTTTGATTACTTTTAATGTACTCTCAAGAGTTTCTTGAAGCTCGTCATTAATGAGAGTATCATCATCACTATCATTATCACTATGAGAGAAATATGTTACCTCATTATCGAATGTCATGAGGCATTTATTTGAAGCTTCATTGTTAGTGGAATCTCCTTCTTCTCCACTAGAGTCAGATTCTTCCTATGTAGCCTTCATTACTCTCTGGAAAATTTCTTCTTATATTTCTTGAGTAAGAGACGGTCGGATTTGACATGCCCAGGCTTTCGGATATTGTAGCAAATGATTTCAACTTCCTTCTCCTTCGGGTTGGAGCTGGATTTTCTTTGAAATCTTTTCTTTCTTTTTCTTTTCACCCTTAAGATTCTACTACTTTTTTTTGGAGAGGAGAGCAAGTTCTTGATCATCTACTTCACTATCGATTTCTTCTTCTTCTTCCTCTTTAAAAACCTTAGTAGATTTTAAGGCTATTACTCTTTTCTTTTCTTTCACTTCTTCTCCTTCATCCTTCAATGTATTCTCATGAGTAAGGAGTGAGCTTAGAAGTTGATCCAAGCCGAGTGTTGTGAGGTCCTTGGCTTCCTCCATAGCAGTGACCTTCGGTCTCCACTCATTTGATAAAGATCTCAAAATTTTTCTAACAAGTTCAACATTAGGAAAACTTTTGCCAAGAGTCTTAAGATTGTTAGTAATAATATTAAATCTAGAGAACATATCAGAGATATTTTCATGAGAATGCATTTTAAATAATTCATAATCTCCCATCAAAATATCAATCTTTTTATCTTTTACTTGGTTAGTCCCTTCGTGTGCAACTTGTAGCATATCCCATTTTTGCTTAACATTCTTGCAGCCCTAAATTTGATTAAATTCATTGGGGCCTAGAGCACAATGTAAAAATTTCATGGCCTTAGCATTAATCTGCACTAATCTCCAATCACTATTAGTGTAGAGATTTTCAAGTTTGGGAACTATTTTTCTTTCGGCAACAATGATGGGTGTGTGAGGTCCATTAACAATAGCTTTCCAAACAATCATGTCTTGTGATTGGATGAAATATATCATCCAGGTTTTCCAATATGCATAGTTAGACCCATTAAGAAGAGGAAGTATAACAGCCGAATTCCCTTTTGGCAAAATATAGGTCATATTCATGTTTACCACAGATCTTAACTCTAAGAAACTGTTAAAATTTATAATAGTAAAAGAGTTGAGGCTATGATACCAATTGTTGGCATGAGGATCAATCCAAAAGGGGGGTGAATGGGTTGATAGGCAAACTTAAACACTTTATAAGCACTTAAAAATATTTCTAGTGTGCAGCGAAAAATAAACAAATAAAGTGCTAAAAATAAAGAAGATAAGATAAAGAGAGACACAAGCAATTTATAGTGATTCGGTCCAAGCTTGACCTACGTCATCTCTCCAAGAGCCTTGGGAATTTACTATCGGATTCTTTGGGTGAATCGGAACCACAATACAATGACCTTCTTGCAGGTGAGGCGTAACCTACTATTTTTTACAGGTAAATCGAAACCTATTATTGTTGAAGGCCAATAGTAACCTATTCCTTTTTACAGGAAAAGTGTAGCCTATTCTTCTTCAATGGGTGAAGCGGAACCTCAGTCAAATTGCTTGAGTTCGTGAATCGAAACCTGGCTTGATCAGAGTTGTTGCAGAAGCAACTGTCTCTTGTGGAGTTGTAGGAGGAACCTGACTCTAACAGAGTAAATGCTACAGGAGCAACTTGGCTCTCTGAGTGTGGTTTGTTTCTCCCTAGTGAGATGATTTTACAATATGAAGCTCACTACAATAATCTCTCTCTCTCTCTCTCTCTAGAAGGATATACAAGGAATGAAATCCACTACAACAAAAAAACAGTTTTGGCAACACAACAAAAATCATCGGTAAAAGTCAATTTGCGTAGGTAAAAGTGTTTGCCGACACTAATCAGTGCGTCACCACGTCGTTGATAAGAAAGCACCACTAAAAATTTTCACCAACGTATAATCTACACATTGGCAAAAAAATGGATTTGCCAACATGATTTTGCATCGCCAATAAGTTAAATTTTGTGTCAGCAAATATATGATTCGTTGGCAAAAATCATTCATATCTTGGCTGCTTTTACACTTTTGCCAACGATAATAGTTGTCGTTAAAAGTAATTATGATATTTAAATTTTATTACTTTGCCGGCGCATTAAAATGTGTCGCTAATAACAAATGTTTGTCCACAAGTGAGTTCATCACCAAAAGTATTATATTACAATTTTCAATCCCGATTTCTTTTGCCATTTTTTGGATTGTCATTTTTTGTCAAATTATAATTCTTTCAGAAATGTACAATATAAAAACTCATATCACATACATTTAATCCAAATCAAACCTAACTAATATATCCAAATTTAAAGAGTAATCATCAACACCAAATATCTCAAATTATAATCATTAATCTCAAAATTTAAGAATCAATCAAAAAGTTATCTCATATTAAAGTGCATTGAAAAGGTAAACTAGTCTCCTCTCTATCTTCTCATCATCAGATGATAAGTAGTCATCATTTTATCAGAAAACATGTCGGGAATCATTTGCTTTGCTTTTCTTGAATTTATTCGAGCCATGCTTGTTTTTACATGGTCTTCCATAGCTTCATCACGAAATTCTTCATCCTCCTCGTCCTCGTCATCTTCTTCCTCATCCCCTTCAAGGAATTTTGTGTCTTTAAGTTTGTAGCCAAATTTCAGTCTCTGCATAAGATTGTATGTCCCTACTGCATCTTGTTACTCCAGCCACTTCTGATGGAGTTCATTGCGTCAGTCATTATCAACTAGTCTCTCATCATATTCAGTTGCTATGAGATCATTAAGTTTCTTGTAATCATCAATCTCCTCATCGTCTTCATTTTCTTGGAAACGCAATAGGTCATTATAACTGACATCTTCTTCCATAGCTTTTACTAATGGTGATATCGAGTTTACTAACATTAAACAAGATTATTTCAACAAATATGCACAGAGCAAGAGGGAGAGAGGGGGAACAATAACTAAACAAGATGCTACACCAAAAAAAATAAATAGATAAACAAACTAGCTGCTCAAATACTATTTGATACATGATCCTTTAGTATGTAAGTCTTCGGATTTCGAGCACTGACGGGGACCCATGCATCCTGAATAACAAATGAAGTTTTCATACCAACAAAATAACTCAAGAAAAATTAAAATTGTAACAGAAACAAAGGCTAGTTACCTTCATCAATGCATTATCTGAACTAGGACCGTCTTTTGCATTGGCATCATATAGAGGCAATGGGACAATAAAATGAACGATCTTGAAAAAACACTCAACTCACCCCTTGTAGTTTTTCCTAAAGAAGATGATTAAAGACATAAGAAACAAAATACATTAGAACATACAAATCTAAGCAAACTGTATACCATGCAATATGTATTGCATGATGCCCTAAAAGCCTTTTGAATTACCCATACATAGAATGACAGGATGGAAAATACCATGCAGTGGAATGATATATAATTTTGCCTGTTACTGGTAGACCCATCTTTGTTATAATGTTGGGCACCAACAAGTGTTTCCCAACATCTTGTAATTGTTGCCTCAAATATACAGAGTAGACTACAACAACAACAGCAACAACAACAACACGGTACAAAGAAAGTCAAGGGGCTTATTTTGAGTTTCTTCTTATTAACTTGAAATTAATCCCGTTACTGCAAGACTTACTTTAAATATTCAGTTCACATGTTTCAATCTTTTGCTACTTAACCAAGGTATAACCCAGAAACAACAACTCACATAGGAGACACATAAAATACCTTAAGTTCTACTTCCCATCAAAGTAAGCTTCAACATTCTATTTCAAAGCAAATTACAATAAAATGTATGTACTTTCACCAACCAACCATAGCAGCAAGAAAATAAATTTTCAAAGACACAAAGTAAGATTAAATCTTCACTTGAGGGCTTCAAATCAAAGATATAAATCCCGTTGAAAAACATCAAATGATGCTTCAATCAAATTATAAAAAAAAATATTCTAGATTCACTAACCATTTGCAACAACCAACCAATGAGAAAAGTTATAATCATATGACCCGTAGGTTAGTTCAATATCTACCCAAAAATGTAAAAACCAAAAGGGTTCAGCTGTGACAACTATGTCATCCCATAGAATCACCATAAACTGCATGAAATTTTAACTTCCACCAATTATTACAAACTACCTGTTCACCAAACTCCGGAATAACCAATGACACAGTTTTGTAGTAAAAACCATATATCCAATTTTTATATTATCAACAACCATGACTTATGATGAGAACATATGACGCAATATTATTAATTACATCAATCACCCATAATTTAACTCCATTTCACAATTTAGGGCCTAAAAATTAAAACCACCAATTTTAGCCCCTTTTTTTCGAATTTTCCAAAATTCCAAACCTTAATATACATTTCAATCAATTCTTGGTTTTATTCCCGAAATTAACAAGTTGCCTATCCTTAACATCATCTAAACAACTCACATTCATCAATAGATTTTCCAAATTTTTTGAAATATTTTCTATATTTTTCATAAATTTGGGTCAAAACCATAACCTAGTTACAATATACTGAAATGGAACACACAAAAGCACAATTTACTTAAGTTTAGTGTAAATCCTACTTCGAGCCGAAGAGAAAAAATGAGAAATCAAACCAAAATCAAAGGTAGTGCGGCGGAGAGCCGGTGTGGTCGGGGACTGTTCGGTTCTTCCTCTCTTCTCCTTGCATCACCAGCGACTGATAATGGCATCGGAAGCAGCGCGGCAAAGTGGCGTCGGTGG
>JAULLH010554221.1:0-10019 GCA_035668455.1 Sarracenia alabamensis | reverse complement strand
TAACTCTTCCAATTTCTATCTAAACCACTAAAATAATATATCGTTTGAAAATGTATCTAGGTAAGGATCATTTTGATATAAGTTTCATGTATCAGGAAAAATTACATGAACATAAACAAACCAAATAAAACAATCTGAAACAACACAACCAAACAAGCGTGAACTGTTCTTCTTCTTCAACCTAACAATACGGGTTTCTTTTTTTACCTTCAACCCGTGGCTACTAAATTTTTCCGAAACCTACGGAGTATTCGGTTTGCAAAAGGAAGAAGATAAACACAACCAAACAAGGCCTTTATTTTACCCCAAACACAACCGGCACTGACTGAACAGGTGCGCCTGTTCATCTTCTCCTCCGTTGAAAGATTTCAACACTGTTTGGGTCTTAGAACAATAAATTAGGATATCTCTCTTAATTTGCATTCAAATAATGTAAAATAAAATACAATCAAACTCAACCTTAGTTGTAAACCCATATGCCGTTGTTCAACATCTCTTTTACTATCGCAGAACTGACACAGTGGCCGTTTGGATAGAAAACAAAGTTAATTCTTTTTTCCCCCAAAAAAAACTTCCAAACAATGTAAATAATATGTTCCAAAGTCTATCAGATAAAACTACTCAAATCGGAATATAAAAAGGGCATCCGTGAGTTTTAAAAACAAACTTATATATATATATATATATATATATATATATACATACAAACAACGCGTTCCCTTATTTAAACCCAAATCATAATAATTCAGCAACCGTTTTCTCATTTCAAAAACTAACCCTGTTTGGATTCTAGACCATTACTCCACAAAGGTTAGTGGGCTCAAAATAACCGGATGAACAGCCACCATTAAAGCAACAAGATGAACAACCGTGAACGGTGCGTCACCACTATTCATCTTCTCAAAAATATCTGGAAAACACGACCCTTTTGGAGTTTTAAACCGAATCAAATCCAGACCATAACCCACTAATTGTTTGTGATAACCAAACAGGGCCTTAGAATGATGAAAAGATGGCAGTGGACAATTACCACTGGAGCGTCCGTAATGTAACAAAAGGTGTCAAGAACCGGCGTGTGTGTTAACACAAAATTGAACCGATTCCGTTTTCAGCATAACGCAGTTTGGATTAAAACCAATTAATCCTTTTTTTTTAAAAAGATATAATCACCAAAATGATCACAACAGCATATGAATTATCTTCTGGAGTATCAAAAATATGATTGCAAAGCAGTGCCAAACCAAAAGCATTTATAGAAAATTACCCATTTCGACTTGACAATAATTCATAGAAAAGGCTAAATATGTTCATAACTCAAAACACCAATCTGCATAATCATAACCATTGCTTTGAAGGCCACCGAATCATATGAACACAAAAAATAATGCACAAAAGTAAAACGAAATTTGTCTTAAGATTGTTGGAAAAATATTATTTTTTGTGCATTTATAATCAATAAAAATAATACCATAATCAACACAATTATAAAATATTGTAAATAAATACAAAACTACAATATAAGATTAAACATAAACATACCAGGCCAATTTCAGTACACCAAAAATTGGCAAAAATGATTTGAGTTGAGACGAATATTAAAATATTTTATCCTTAAGGCAAATTCGCCATCAACAATGGTGCTGATGGATATATTGGACGTTTATCTACCAAGAATACCCGACTATCACCGGTCGGAAGCAGCATAGCAATCAAACCGGCAGGCGAACCAAAATGTGTAGAACTCTCAGAAGACCGAATATAGAGAATGACAGAATAATAGGGAAAAAAAAGAAGAGGATGATCCTATTTATAGAAAAATAGGTATCCGAACGAAAAAGGTGCGAGACGGAAAGACATGACTCTTCAAAATTGAATGGACGCAACTCTTTGGAAATGAATGAACGTGTCTGTTGACAATTTAATTCAAAAAATGAAAAAAACTCAAATGTTTTCCAAAAATCACAAAAAATGCAGACCAAACGTATTTCAAAACTGAGTCAGATAAGCTTAATTTATGATGTAATGGACTTGAGTCATTTTTATAAAAACAATCCTTTGTATGTAATGTTAATGCAATCATATGACTGCTATCAAAGGAAACTCTATAGTGTGCACCTTTTTAGTTATTTTAATTTTGTTTTTAGTTAGGATAATTTTAAGCTCTACTGTTTGTACCCATTACAAAATATAGTGTGTATCCAATCAGTTATTGCAACTTTAGCTTTGAATATGCCAACTTTATAGAACCAAAAAAAAAAGGTATAAAGATAATTATCAGTTGCTAATTAAGATTTAGTCGAATAAGTTCTGAAAGTTTTATTCCCTTAGTTAAATGCATTAATTCAAAAATATAAAAAAATTTCTTCAATTGGTAAATGTGTCAATATAAAAAAATGAAGAAATTTAGCTATATATTTATTAATTGGACTAAATCTATTAAAATAAAATTAGTAAAACTAATTCTCTTGATATCAAAAAAAAGGATTAATTCTTAATTTCTTTTTGAAAAAATTGGATATAAGTAGGGCACCTCTTGGCATGCTAAGTAGCACTCAAACGCCAATAAAAGAAAATGTTATATCCACTTAATTTACTCCATATCAGAGTTGATCACCTCACTTTATCAACCAATAATTAATATTTGGCTTTTAGATGCACAATTTTAAGCTCAATTCCAAGATGTAATCGGTATATTATCAATTAATAGGTACAAATACTAATCAAGCTCCGTATCTATCACATAAGAGAGAACACTTACCATCCTTCTGTCAATCATGCTACAGCCATCTGCGCATAGAAGTGTTGGGAAAGTGTCAAATCCATCAGATAAGCAAAGGCTGAGTATCAACTTCATCCCTCTTTGCACTACAGGTAGTTCGGATAGCGTATGATCCCTAGTGCATTTTGTGTATGATCTCAGCAATATAATCCACCAGAACCCTGAATCAACAGGTGCGACTCTTCCAATTGCACTGCCTCCGAAATCTGCAAACAATTTATCCTTCCCAAGATGCGAGTCATGCGAAACCTTGAAACTGGCGGGCATTACACCTTCTCCGAGAGTGAAGTTATCGATCCTCTTCTCCGAGCCTTGAAGGTGGAGGGTCTTCAATAAAAAGTTCTTTACAATCTCTGGTTCGGGTGGAGATTTCATCAAGCAGGCTAAGCCAGTGGGGAAAAAATCCCTCACGAAAACCTGATCATAAAATGATGGAAATATTTAAACAAATTAAAATAAAAAATAAAGAAAGGAAATAGCAAACTCATGAAGAATATCAAAACTACCTACCTACTAGGCTACTCTGTCATAGTGCATAATATCTAATTTATAAAAATACTTGATTGCAAGGCAATGGAATAATTTGGGTTTTCTTCTCAGTAAAAGGTAAACTCGGAGTTGCAAGTAGTTTAGTACACAACCAACCCACACTCGGATTATATGTATCAACAAATAATACATAAAAAAACAATGAACCAATTACAACACAATTGTTGTGCAAAGTTATGACAAGAACAAACACATAAACACAAAGACAACGATATACGTGATTCAACAAATTTATCTTCATCCACGGGCAACAGATTATCACTACAGAGAAGAAATTATATAAATCATTCAACTCACAAATCATTCTATATTTATTCTGTCAACACTTCTACACTAATTTACAGATTTAGAAAATACATTTATACGAAAAGAAAAAACTATTGAAATGGAGACGAAAGCAAGACACAGAATATGTTTTGTCAAGATTTGTAAACTGCTTCAATCTTCAACAAATATGGTTTAAGGATCAGATTTCAGTCAATTTGTCAAAGAACTTATCAATTTTGAACAACTATTCTTATTATTTTAGGAGAGCACACTGATTATGCTTACATTGATCATGGAATGTCTAGATGTGTCGACACCAGTTAGCCAATGTGCAGCCACCAATGTGTTAGAGTTAATGTGTCGATACCAATCACTAATGTGTTGACACCAGTCAATACTAAGACAATGTACAAGTATAACAGCAATATAATTCGATTAGCATTATAATGTTATACTAATGAGAGTTAAGTCGATTAGCCCGAAATTAAGTTTTGGAGGAAAAGTTTGTTAGAATTGCAAGGAGAGTATATGAGAGAGAGAGAGAGAGAGAGAGAGAGAGAGAGAGAGAGAGAGTAATAGGTAAGAAAGGAAAAACCGTTTCCTCTGTATCTTTTCTTTGCAATGAAATCAATGTCAATTCTGTTTTGTGTGTCGAATCAAGAATTTCTTTATGGTATCGAAGCATAAAAGAACATTTGTTCTTCTACCCGAGGATTGTTCATGGCTAATGATCCACATCGCACTAAGTCATCCACAACGTCTGAGATGAACATGACGAAGGTAAATTTACTTGCATCGCTAATATTCTTGATTGCAAACATACATTCGGTAGTCACAATAAAACTCAATTCCAACAATTATGTCATTTGGAGAATCAAGTACAAAATGTTTTACGAGCCAATAATATTTATGGCTATGTAATTGGTTCAATTTTGTGTCCTAAATAAGAACTAGTAGATGAGATATCTTTGACAGATCCAAGCCCTGAGTTGTGGAAAACTGTAGACAGTCATTTGTTGTCATGTTTGACTGTGACTGTGTCACCTGCAATTTTACAACACACATTAGGGTTGGAAACTTCTCATCAAGTTTGGCAAACGTTAGAGAGTCAATTTAACTCTCTATCGAAATCACATATTCATGATCTGAAGAGAAAACTTTTCAATCTCAAGAAAACCTCATCGATTGAAGATTATATGAATCACATCAAGGAATGCGCATACAAATTGGCAGCGATAGGTTCGCCAATCACAGCAGAAGATTTGGTTCTGCATGCCCTAAATGGTTTGCCAAATGAATTTAACTCATTAAAGACAGCACTCGGAACAAGATATGAGCCTGTTAAATTCGAAGAACTTGCAGCCTTGATGAGTGCTGAAGAATCGAATACAGTGGAAGAAAAACAAAGTGATTCAGTGTTGATGACAACAGAGTCCAATAATAAAGGAGCTCACTCTGTAAATTCTTTAGTTCATTCAAATCCACAGTTGATGCCTTTGCATTTACTGATGTCTCAAGATACCAATTCACTGATGCCACGACCAATTTACATTCCACAATTTCCACAACAAATGTATCATAATCAAATCAGAGGTGGTGAAAATTATCGTCAGCGAGGAGGTAGAAATTCTAATTTAACGCTTTTGGTAGGACAACATGTCATATTTTTGATAAGAATAATCACTCTACAAGAGATTGTTTTCATAGATTGAACCTCAATTATCAGATCCCCACTTCAAATAAGTTCCAATTTTCTCTTAACTAATTTTGTAGTCCTCAAATTCCTACTACACCAAATCAACTTCAACTTCTACCTCGGTATGGTGATAATTCTTTCGTGTTTCCACAGTCACAAAATGTTCAGTTTCCCACTCAAAATTCCTTGTCTCAAATTCATCATCCTTTTATTGTGTCTAATTCTCAAATTCCAAATCATGTCTCTCAGTTCAACTCACATGTTCCTTAAGCTCACTTCACTTAGTTTCAACAAACATTACCTCACAGTATTATATCTCAAAACACTGTTGTTGAGAGTCCTGCACAAGCGTCTTCAAATACAAATTGGTACTTTGATACAGGTGTATCCAACCATGTTACAAATGACATGTTTAATATCTCTATGCCTCAGTCTCATGCAGGAAATGATGCTGTCGTAGTTGGAAATGGCTCATCCTTGCCTATAACTCACTCTAGTAAGAGTATCATTTCCACACCAAGTTCTAAATTTTGTCTTAATGAAGTGTTGCATGTTCCCTCAATTACACATTATAATCTTTCGGTACATAAGTTTGCTTCGGATAATAACTGAAAACTTATCTTTGATGAATTTGATTTTGTTATTCAGGACAAGTGGACCAATCAAACTATGTATCAGGGATCATGCCATCAGGGCCTATATCCCATTCATCTAATCTCTACCGAGGTTGATTCAGACTCTAAGGTGTTTTTTAGTTCCTCTTTAGATACTAGCACTTAGCATCATAAGTTGGGTCATCCCAGTGCCGATTTGTTTAGATATATGATACATCACTACACCTGTAGTTGTGTCTAGTGACTTTATGTGTTTTTCTTGTAATGTGAATAAAAGTCACAAACAACCTTTCCATTCCTCTACTAATAAATGTCAGGCTCCATTTAATTTGATTCATATGGATGTTTGGGGACCTGCTCCAGTGTCATCTTTTCAAGATTTCAATTATTATCTTCTTGTGTTGGATTATTTTACTAGATATGTTTGGATATTTTCTCTTCATTATAAATATGAAGTTTCTCAAATTGTTATCGATTTTGTTATATTGGTTAAAACTCAATTCAATACCAATGTAAAGGTTGTTCGATCTGATAATGGAGGTGAATTTGTGAACAAAACTTTTGAGTAATTTTTACAGATATCATGGTATTGTTTATGAAACGTCTTGTCCACATATTCCAGAACAAAATGGCTAAGCTGAAAGGCAACATAGGCATTTGATTGAAATTACATTGTCCCTTTTACACCATGCTGGTATGCCATCTAAATTTTGGCTTGAAGCTCTTCTTATCTCCGTGTATTTGATCAATCGTATGCCACATTCAGCTATTGGATTTTAGATTCCCAATAAGATGTTGTATGGTTAAGATCATGATTTCTGCTTTTTAAAACCCTTTGGATGCCTTTGTTTTCCATGGTTAATACCATATTCCAAAGATAAATTCGGTGACAAGTCTATGTCTTGCATTTTTTTGGGATATTGTACCACCTCCAAGGGTTATAGGTTTCTTGATCCTAAGACAACCAAGATTTATATCTCCGGTCATGTTAAATTTGTGGAGTCTCAGTTTCCCTACAAAGAGTTTATCAGAAGTTCCACAACTGGAATTTTAACCTCTGTTGCACCTATCATGCATCGGTTTTCATCTCTCTTTGTCATTTAAAGTTCTTTTCCTAATACTTGGATACATAATGAACCTGTGAATTCATCTATTGCTACTGCTACTACTACTGCTGACAATACTCCTCATGCTACTCCTTTGCTGAATGCTGATACTGTTCCTATTGAGGTTACTACTTATCCTCCTAGAGAACATGTGAATCCTAGGTGTGATAATACATCAGCTTCTCAAAAGTGTGATGATGTTCTACTTCAAAATCCTGTGCCACCTATTCGAAGGTCCACTTCAGTTCATCCTATGACTACCCGAGCCAAAAATGGTATTGTTAAATTAAAAATACCTTTGTCTTTGTTGGTTATTACTTCTGATACTATTAAGGTAGGACCCAAATCATATCTTGAAGCCTCCAAATCACCTCATTGGCTTGAATCCATGCAGTTAGAATATGATGCTCTTCTGTAACAAGAGATGGGTTCTAGTTCCATCCCCTCCTAATGTCAATGTGATTGGGTGTCACTAGATCTGTACAATAAAAAGATACTCAGATGGATCCATAGCTAGATATAAAGCCAGGCTAGTTGTAAGGAAAAATCAACAAACTGAAGGATTAGATTATAATGAAACATTTAGTACAGTAGTTAAACAACCCACATTATGTATTGTTCTCTCATTGGCTGTTTATCATGGTTGGTCTCTTAAACAGTTGGACGTATCCAATGCGTTTTTGCATGGTCTCTTAGAAGATGAGGTTTACATGAGACAACCACAAGGGTATGTTGACCCATCTCTACCAAATCATGTACGCAAACTCAAGAAGGCACCCTATGGTCTGCATCAAGCACCTCATGCTTGGTATGCTCTCTTTTCGGCACATTTGTTGCAAATTGGCTTTCACCACTGTCAAGCTGATACATCTTTATTCATGTTTCAAAAGGACTCTAAACTAGTTTACATTGTCATATATGTTGATGATATCATAGTCACATGCAATGATCAATTATTGGTTTCAAATATATGGACTCAACTTAAGGACAAGTTTGCTCTTAAAGATCTAGGTGACTTACACTATTTTTGGGCATTGAAGTACACAAGTCTAGCATGTATCTTTCCCAAACCAAGTATGCTATTGAACTTCTCAATAAAGAAGGTATGCTAGATTGTCAACCATGTGCATCACCATCCTCAGTTAAACCTTCAAAATTACCTGCTATTAGGGTTACGAGCGATTCGGTTCGGTCGATTTTGGTACGCTAAGACACCCTGAACCGATACGATTGGTTTGCAATTTATTGAAACTGAATACACATTCGCCATTGCTAAAATCGTACTAACCGAGAGTTTTTTTTTGGTCGAGTTCGATCGATTTTGGTCGGTTCTACAAAGACTGTAAAAATATAATAAAATGCAGTAAATGCAGCAAAGAGACTGCTACTCCCAACAACAAATAGAATTGTAGTAAGATGAAGCATAAAGCTGCTGCTACTACAAAGTTGTTACTACATTTTCTTAAAGATAAAATAAGTCGAGTTTCAAAGTTTTTTCTAACATAAAATGTAACAACATCTGACTTTGCTATACTTCTTAATTTATGACTTATGTAACAATTTATTTTCCAAAACCCTTTCTTAAAGTAACAACTTATTTTACTCTACTGCTGTTACATTTTCTTAAAATAATTTGTTACTGCTACTACCAAGTAACAAACATCTGACTTTGATAAAAGGTAACAATACCTACTACAAATAATAACTGGAACACTAGTCTCAACAATAGTTCAAAATTCGAATACTAGCTCAACAAAGTAGTTGGAAACAAATTATAAATTTAGGGAAGAGCATTAAATTCGGTCGGCTCGGTTGTATTCGGGGGGGATTTGACCAAAATCGAAAATTGAACTAATTCTAATCGTTTTTCTAATTTTAGAACCGCATATAATTTTTATTCTTAATAAACCGACGATTAATAATTTTTTTGCTTCGGTTTGATCGGCCGGTTCGGGTATTTCGATATTTATTGCATCCCTACATGCTATGTCTCTACCATTTTTGGATGTTCAATTATACAGAACTCTTGTTGAGTCTTTACAATATCTCACATTGGCGAAACCTGAGATTGCATTTGCTGTGAATTATGTTTGTCAATTCATGCATTAACCTACTCAAGGCCACTCTGTAGCTGTCAAACATATACTCAGGTATGCCAAAGGCACTCTCTACCAGGGATTCAAATTTACAGGCAGTCTCTTAAACATCACAACTTATTATAATGTTGATTAGGCCGGTGATTTAGTTGATCGACGGTCCACCTCAAGTTATTATGTTTTTATGGGTTCTAACCTTATTTTTTGGAGTGCAAAGAAGCAACCAATGGTTGCAAGGTCCAACACTAAGGCAAAGTATAGAGCTTTTGCTCACACGACTGCTGAACTAGTTTGGATTCAACAATTTCTATGTGATTTAAAAGTGCAATTGAACTCCACACCTGTGGTTTTCTGTGATAATCTCATAGTTATTACTTTGGCATCTAATCACGTCTCTCTCCACTGCGCGATTTACTAGTTTGATAACTAAACTCATGCTTGCTATTACTCTTATGAGTTTGCGAGGGAATATTAGGAGATCACACTGATTATACTTATATTGATCATGGAATGTCCAGATGTGTCGACACCAATGTCTGATGTGTCAACACCAGTTAGCCAGATATAACAACAATGTCTAGATGTGTCGACACCAATGTCCAGATGTGTCGACACCAGTTAGCCAATCGACACCAATGTTCAGATGTGTTGACACCAGTTAGTTAATGTTCAACCACCAATGTGTCACAGTCAATGTGTCGACACCAACCACCAATGTGTCGACACCGGTCAATACTAAGGTAATGTACAAGTGTAATAGCAATATAAGTTGGTTAGCAATATAGTGTTGTACTAATGAGAGTTAAGTCGGTTAGGCTGAAATTATGTTTTGGAGGAAAAGATTGTTAGGATTGTAAGGAGAGTATGTAAGAGAGAGAGAGAGAGAGAGAGAGAGAGATAGAGAGGAAAAAT
>JAULLH010554004.1:0-10495 GCA_035668455.1 Sarracenia alabamensis | reverse complement strand
CATGAAGCGGGGAAGATCGGGTCAAAGGTTCTGACAAATATACAAGTGGGATCACAACCGCAATGGACCCAGACTATCTATTGGTACGGTTGTAGCATATCGTTATATTGGCTGATCTTGGCTAGGTCGAAAGGATCGAATCCCGATCTTGGGATTTGAGTTTGAATCTTGATGTGTTAGTACAATTGGGGTGTATTGAGCGGGATCAATAAGATGATCAATTCTATACTGACTGTGTGAATTGATCCACATCCTATATTATCAGAGATTGCAAGATCTCTTAATCTTGACGTGATTGATCAAACCATGTTAAGATAGTGTCCAGTACTTTGAGTCACCAATGGCTGATATTTCTCTGGCGACATCAATATGACCGGTAGGTTGGGTGCTGGCATTATTCGTTCGATGGTTGATAATCAGCTAACAGAAACCACATCCGACATAGGTTGAGGAGTTCCCCCTCGTGTGCTTTGCTTATAAGTTCGGTTATGCCAAACCTGCGCAGTGGATCGATTGATCCAGCATATCGATAAATTAAGCGGTGCGGTTGCGGGGAAATTGGATTTTTGAATCGGGTTATCAGTAAACTAATTTGATTATCGGGAATCCATATCTTAAACATGGGGAGACGGTAGTGCATCTAATAATTGGAAACTCGAGACATAATTTGAGTTTCGGGCCGGGAGTTCAGTCAGAGCCTTTAGTGGAATAAGTCCTGACTCGTGTGAGAATGGATCTAACTCGGGGCTTGAGTTAGGGATATCCAGTATTCTCGTACGATTAGCCCGTGTCCTATACTTCCTCATGATCCCTCACCCAGCCATTTTATATGCACAGGATTTTACGGAGCTTCGGTATTTATTTAATTTAATTCGATCGTCAGTTTTTTTGCCGGGACGTTCGAGGTATTAAATTAAATGTGTAGGAGCATTATTGGCATAGTGGTATTGTTGGAATATTCCAAAGGTGGACCGGTCCCTTGATTTGGGGAAATTTATTAATTTTGTCAAATGTATTTTTATGCATTTGGGATAATTTTATGATATTATTATTATATTACAAAATTAAAAACAAAATTAATTTTTTTCCCTCCCATTATGGCCGGCCCTAAAGGGGAATAAAATTTATATTTTGTACGCTTTTAATTAGGAAGGATAAACAATGATTTCCTAAATTCTAGCATGGAATAAATATACATATAATAAGGAGAGATTTTAGGAGAAATTCTCTCCCTTCATCTCTCCCATAACCGGCCCTTTATGGGTGTGTTTTTATGTTTATATATTTATATATATTGCATAATTTTGAGAGAATATATGGACATATATTTTCCTAAAAATTATACGGAGATATATATAAAAATATTGAGAATAAAAACAACACACAAGAGAGCTACAAACCCTAATGCCGCCGCCCCCTTCCCTTTCTTCTCTTAATTTGTTCATCAGGTTTTTGAGAAGGATCGATGTGTGTTGAAGCTTCAAGCCTCGTCTCGGATCGGTGCCCACTCACCGGAGGCGAGTACGTGCAAGGGTCATACGTGAGAAGATCGTGGGGTCGTCTCAACGGTGACTTTTCATGATTTTTCGACAAATCACAGGTATAATATTCTGTCCTTGTAGATTAGCATCTTTACTTTCATGAAAAATGAGCCACGATTTCAATTTTTTAAAAACTACGGTGCTTCCGCAACGATTTCCAACAACGAGGTCTTAGACATTAGCAATTTTTCAGACTTAAGCCCGAGATGATGCCCGGATATTCAATCTGTTGCTCGACTTAATGGAGCCTTCGGTTCAGGCTTGGGTGGCCAATATATGATACGGTGCGAGAGATTTAGTCCTCACTAGAATCAATTTATTCATCAACTAGTGATCTTTCCCCCTGTACGATGTCATGAAAGGCTTCTTTCAGTCCCAATAGTCCGAGAAGCCTCTTCAGGATCACTTTATGCAGTTCAAGATTTTGGCTGATGAGTTTGATCGTCTTCTTTCGTTCACAAATCAGCTGTCTGAGTTTCAATAGCAGAAGCAGCAACTTTTGATGGTGTGCTTCTTAGCCAGCTTGGATTCCAAGTTTAACTTAGTGCATTTTCAAATCCTTGCTAAGGTAAATATTCCTACTATATTCGAAACATTTCGACGTGTGAAGTGAACATCTCCCCGGGATGAGTCTTGTGGAATTAATACATCTCTTGTTAAGACTTCTGATCAGTCTGCACTGGTTCGTTTTCATAGTGACCGCAACAGTTGATGTCGCAACCGTAATGGTGGGAGCAAGTCTGGTCGTGGAGGAGGTCATGATGGTCGTCACGAAACCCATACATGTCATTGCTGTGGGATCTGGGGACACATTCGCAGTGAATGCTATAAGCTTTATAAGACGCCCCCACAGGTGGCCAATGCTGCATTTGACTTCAGCCAACAGGACTTGAAAATTAGCAATGAATTACAAGAATAAACCTAGAAGGGGGTGAATAGGTTTATCGCCGGTAAAATAAAAAATTAATTTGGTTGATTAAAATTTAATTTTCTACCTAACAAAAAGTGTAAGTTAGGGTTTGCAAACACAACCACAAATGCGTAAAATAAATAACAACTACAAATACGCAAGAATATAACGTGGAAACCCTAAGGTACACCCCTGAGATAAAAATCACAGAACCAATACGCAATGAAAACTTTACACTATAAATCAAAAGGTTTACATAAATGACTAGACTATGATTTAGACCCATTACCCAACACGGTGACCTATCCTTAAACCTTGATGCAGTTCCTTGAGCCCCTTCTTGATTTCATACATGTCAAGCTTTCGCTCCTTATTCTATGAGATCTCTCGTCTTCACTTGGATCTGAGTTCATATGTAGAAACCAAACAATATGGTTGTTGATATGTGGTAGATAAAAACAAAAATACACACTCTAGGTCATGGAAACGTTTTAAGTGATAATGAAAATATATTTAGAGTGCTATAAGGTGACACAAGTGTAAGGTAACGATCAAGCAAGCAACCCACCAAAATCTGGACACAAGGTTGCTTGATAATACACTTTGTATACAAAGAAAAAAGGCCAAAGTGAGGCCTTATATTTTTTAAGGTTTTGAGAGCTGAGGCAAAATAATTATGTGTCTAGGCGCTTGAGCGCCTAGCTAATGCAAGCGGGCGCTTAGCGAATGCTTGTGAGTACTAGTGAGCGCTCGAACGTGCCTAAGACGTCCCATGAATGCCATAACAGCATTTATGTCCGAATTTAATGAGTCACTCGAACTCTGTTCAAACGCCAAGCAAACGCTACTCAAGAGTGCTCGAGCGCTTCTTGAACGCTAATCATGATCAATTTAATAGTTCACAGTTCACCATTTAATCAATATGAACATAGTTCATGATTCACAGTTCACCATTTAATCAATGTGAATATATATAAAGAGGTTCAATTAATTACAATATAAGTAGGTCAAACATCCTTTAATTTCATCAAATCATGATCAATTTCATGCTTTAAGTTCAAAATCTCAAATTTCCCCAAATTTCATGATTTAACTTAAATTGTGAAACCTTAAAACATGAATTGTAAAATTAACAAGATATCCTCCATACTAACAAGATACATATGCTTAATCTACTCTGTAAACATGAAAAACCTAAGTTTCATCAACAAGAGTGAAAATTAGGGTTCCAACGATAGGTATTTCATGCTTTTTATTCAAAACACTAAAAATAAAACTCATATATTATAGACACCCCAATTTGACAAAACTGTCTCTTAGGTTCGTTTGGATGGCTCAATGATGAATATCGAAAAAGATGAATGCTTTCGATCGACCACCAAAGGTTGGCTCAAGTCCAAATATACCTAAAAATACTCAAAAACTTGATGCCACAACCTTGCTTCATTCAAAATCTACAATCACAAACTTGACCCCCACATCCACAAACTTGAAGCTCAATAACATTGCCACTATTGCGACCGTAGCCTCGAGTACTGTGCATGAAAAATTGCAAGTCACGATAGCAAAAAGACCTTTTTGGAACCAGCTCTAAAGTCACGACCGCAAATTTCAAATTCATGGTTGTAAATTTGTAAAATCGTGGTTGGAAGCTTGTCCATTGCAAAAAATCCTAATTTTTGTCTATAAATTGACACTCCCTGATGCCAATTCAGGGATAGAACATTACAAATACTGTTACCCTACTGAAATTCTTACTCGAAACCCCCATTTCGTGTACTCCTAACACTCTAGCACATTACAATCGAGCTCTTCTTCAATTATTCGAGTGATAGCATGTGGTCACTATATCCCATAGCTTGAGGATCTCTGAAATTTCCTACCTCGCAGGTATCACTAGAAAAATTCTGATATTCTCTTTTTTAAATTTTCTAGCTCCGTGAAAAAGGTCGGAATTAGGACTATTTTCTTGTCAGTAATTCAATTTGCATGTTTTGATCATGTTCCTTTAGTTTAGTTTGCGTATTCTCATATATTACTTATAACATTTCTAGCTATAGTCCCATTTCATATAACTTGTCCACAACCTATCCACTATAATCTTAAGATTAACTCTTATGATGATTGTCGTCACTACAATCAATATAGTAGACACCATTTTCCATTTTAGAGTGTGGTCACGACTTCACAGTGTGTGCCCGTATATTCAGCATTGTAGTTTCATATTCACTTCATTATAGTTGCAATTGTTGATTAAATTAGTATATGCTTCATCTCTTTATCATGTGGTAGTTAGTATTCGTTTTTAGTTTAGATTAGTCTTTCTATTTTCCTCGGCATATGTTTTTAGGGTCAACGTGATATTCTTGTTATTACAGTATGGTCCAGTCTCATTTTGTTTTTTTATGTATTACTTATATGCTTTACTATTATTATATATGTTTTCCATATTTTGATTTCGCTTGCCCTCTCTCACCTCCACTTTCTTGATTTTTGTACATTTAAGGAGCTTAAAACTAAGAACCAATAATGATGAGTATATTCTAACCTAACTGTTAGTATTTTGGCTATTCTCGGGTTAAGTACAAAACCATTGTATATGTGTCTTTGATTTTGGATTTGAGGTTTCGAGTGTTCGTGTCTAGGTCCTCTGTCCATTTCACAATCAACAGACCTGCTCCGAATCCGGTACAATGTATATGGCACCCACATGTATACACTCATATGCATATTTCACTCACCATATCATATGCTTTAGGGTAGATTGTGTTTTCTTGTTGCCTTGGCGAAATTATGGTTATACTAAGTGAAATTATAGCTACCAACCACTTATATAAACCTAAGGGGGGTGAATAGGTTTATTACCACTTATATAAACCTAAGGGGGGTGAATAAGTTTATCCCGGGATGAAAACCACGTCACCAACACACAAATATATATTAATACAAACTAAGAAGGTTATCAAAATACAAGAAAATGACTTATACCCATATATCCACGGACGCCTAACTCCGGTATTGTTGATGCAGCTTCCCAAGCATCTTCCTTAATCCTGTAGTGTCCATGGGAACCACTCCCGATCTCCGTATCTACGACGGCTCCACATTTCCTCGGCTAAGTGTGTGTTTAGTGAGGAATGTGTGTGTATGATATGGTTGATGGGCGGATAGAACAAGGTATCAACAAAGACGATTCATAGTGGATTGGTGATACGTTGGTAACCTTCAAACTATGCCTCCATGGAGATATGAAAGCATAAGGACGAATGAGAGGCCTAGAGAGAAGATGGAGGAAGGAGACACACTAGTAAAATCTCTTAAACAAAAGGCTCAACCCTAGCTGCCATTTAGCAGTGTATTTATAGGACAACACATCGGAGTTAGAGCGTTGTTCGAGCGCGTCGCATGCGCTATAAGGCGCTCATGCGCTTTTTGAGCGTAGTTAAAGATTGCAAGCTTTTTCTACCCACATCAATGAGAGTTTCTAGGGTTTCAATGCTGAGCTCAAGCGCTTTGTGGGTGCACTACCGGTGCCTGGAAAACCTAAGTTTCGGTAAAGAGAAAATAAGACACTGAACAAAGGCGCTCAAGCACACTACAGGTGCTCTTCAGGCGCTTCAATATCTTAACTCTCAGCGTATCAAGAAAAGCACAAATAATATTTGCCGCTCGATGTCGCTTGAGCGTTCTTTGAACACTCAAAGGCGCTTGAAGGTGCTCGTGCCCCTTCGCGTGCTAGTGCCTAGAATACATGGTAAGTCATGAATTTTCTAAGATAACAATATACAAAAACTACCCTAAGGCATATGATGATAAATGCATATGGGTGTGTGTGTATGTGAGTGCCATATAATTGTGAAGTGCATGAGTGATAGATATATTGTTTCACGTCCATGTTCATTATAGCTTATTAGGCACACATGCATGCAAATGATAGAAAAGAGAAGAAACTCAATAAGCATATATGTTATATAAGATTTCTTTTGACATTTTAAGAAGAAATACATTTTCTTGAGGAAAGCGTACATTGCTAATGGGATTAGCATAAGGGGAATGATAAAGACACAACAAAAAAAAGTAACTTCCGGTGATAATCGGTAAAAGCTACTAGTTATACCATAATCTGTAGATTAGAGAACACTGGGAAAGATAACGACCCCCCTTACTCCATGGAAATTTCGTACCATGAGAGTTTCTCTTCTTTGTAGGGTTGTCTCACTTCCTTAGAAGGGGTGACGACTACAGGTCTGGGTTGACTTCGAGGAGATAGTTTCCTAAGAGGATTGTGTCTTGGTCTAGAGGTAGGGGAACGAGGTTTGGACATCTCCATGGAAAGCTTGTCGATTTGTGCGACAAGGTAGGAGGATTGAGCTGCTAGTTCATTCAAGTGACTCAAGGCTAAGGCTTGTTCTTGCTCTGAAGAGGATGAGCGCGAACTTATAGACGTATCAATAAGGAGTCAGCTTGAACGTTTTATTCTAGTCTTATCTCTTCTCAGATGATAGTGATTCGGACTTGTGTGATCTGCTAACCCATAATAGTGGCACGACATAGGTGGTCTGGATTTTGTCGGGGACTTGGATGTGGTGTGCATCGAGGAGGGAGGAATCGAACATTTTCTTGGATTATCATTAGGTATGATCTCCTTTACATAGGTAATTGTTGTTCCAAGGTGTTTTCCACAGGAGTCTTCCAAGGAGGAATTGTCCTAGGAGGATGAGGAAAGAAGAGGGTCCTTCAATCTGTGGAGTATGATGGTGGAAGGTCTCACACGGTCTCTTTAGTTGGGTGGCGTATGATTTAGTCCTTGAAAATTTACAAGATCCGACACATAGGATGAGGAGGTATCTGATGACGCCCTAATGAAAATGACTCATTCAGAGTCTTTCGGTGGAAGAGTTGATAGGGAGGGAGGATCTAGGAATCCAAGGCCACTACAATCACGGAAACACCGAGAGAGATCGTTGATGTGGGAGGCTGCTTCACTCCTTTTCATCATAGAGGTAGCCTCTATAAGATCTGTCTCAAGCTATGTGATCCTTGATTTAGATAATGTTAGTTCTTCCAAGTAGTTTAATCTTTCTTTTCTCAACAGATGAAAAAGTGTTGACTAGACTAGCTTGGTACTCTCCAATAGTGGTTATCTCAAGGTCACGTGCAATGATGTCAGTCTCAAGGAATTCTCGTTCCTTTTCAAGAGAAATGCAGTCTTATTTTAATCTTACATTCTCCTTTCTCAGAGTGAGGCACTCTACAACGAGTTCCTCGTAGGCATCATGGATGGATCATTTCTCATCTTCATTCTCCTCTTTGTTGCTTCCTACTTCCTTACTTATTTTGTCCGATGAATTAACTATTTGAGGAGTGTCATCAGTGAGAGAAATGAAAGTGACGATAGGAAAAGAGGGGTCGTGACAGCCAGTGGTGGATACGAGGACGGCGTATTTGGATTGTGCATCATTGTCACTTAAGATGGTGTCGTTCTCAACTCTAGCTTCAATCTCTTCCTCACTCCCGTCATCTCAAGTGACGGTAAAGATCTTTTTCTCCTTTCGTTTGAGAGAATTGGTACATTCAGCTTGAACGTGACCAAAATCATGACACTCATAGCATTGGATGCCTTGAGATCTGTTTGAGCCTGAGGAGATGTTTGAATAACTCCGATCACTCCTATTTGGAGACAATCTTTTCGAGGAGATGGTTTGTCTTGAAGTTGATTGATTTGAGGTTTGCTCTTTTCTAAATTTAATGAATTTGTGAAATTTTCTCACAAGAAGAGCAAGGTCCTCCTCATCAATATCAACAGAATCGTTATCACTATCCACAAGGTTGGGACGAGTGGATTTTATGGCCACACCCTTGTTGGAGCTGGATTAGACACTCCGAGACGAAAGGTGATTAAGTTCATAGGTTTGAAGCTTCTCTACTAACTCTTCAACCTTGAGAGAGTCAACATTGTGGCTCTCCTCAATGACGGTAACTTTGGCCTTAAACTTTTCAGGTAAAGACCTATGAATCTTCCTCACGAGTTTAGAAGAGGTGAGGAGTTTGCCTAAAGCAACGAAGGAGTTAACAATCTCAACAAGGTTGGAATAGAAGTGGTCGAATGACACACTTTCGGACATTCTAAGTTTTTCGAACCTAGTCGTCGAAATTTGGAGCTCGGAGGTCTTAACCATCTAGGTGACCTCATGGGTGACTTAGAGTATGTCCCAAGCCTTCTTAGCAGTCTCGCAATGTGAGATCCTAGAGAACTCACTAGGACCAGGGCGTTATGTATGGCATCGAGTGCTTTATAATTATACTCGGCACAAGAATTGTCCGCGGCCATCCACTCTGATTCAGTTTTTTCTCAAGTTTGATGAGTGGTATTGTCCTCGATTTTGGGCAATTCGTAGCCATGTACAACGGACCTCCAAATATATATCCTTATGGAATTAGGGAAAGCTTTCATTCTAACTTTCCAATATGAATAATTTGAGTCGTCAAAACGCGACAAACGAGTTACAGAGAGACCCTCTCTTACTAACTTGGGGTTCATGGTTGCTATGGGATCTACACATGTGGTTAAGCCTAAAAATGAGAACCTCGCTCTGATACCAATTGAAATTATAGCAACCAACACTTATATAAACCTAAGGGGCATGAATAGGTTTATTACCGTTGTAATCACAATATCAGTCTGAGTAGTTTAAGAGTTTAATTTTTTATCCTAACCAACTAATAAGTTAATACTAACGGAGTCGATAAAATGAACCGTGAAGCAATACCAAAAACCATAAAATAAATACACATGAGTTTACGTGGAAATCCTAGGGAAAAACATTCCCCATGATGAAAATCACGGCACCAACACACAAATATATATTACTACAAACCTAGAAGGTTATCAAAATACAAGAAAATGACTTATATCCATATACCCATGGACGCCTAACTCTGGTATTGTTAACGTAGCTTCCCAAGCGCCTTCCCTGATCCTGTAGTATCCATGGGAGCCACTCCCGATCTCCGTATCTACGACGGCTCCGAGTTACCTCGACCAAGTGTGTGTTTAGTGAGAAAGGTGTATGTATGATATGGTTGATGGACAGATAGAACAACGTATCAACAAAGACAACCCATGGTGGATTGGTGGCACCTTGGTAACCTTCAAACTATGCCTCAATGGAGATATGAAAGCATAAGGATGAAGGGAAAGCCTAGAGAGAAGCTGGAGAAAGGAGACACACCAACAAAATCTCTTAAACAAAAGGCTCAATCCTAGCTACCATTTATCTGTGTATATATAGGAAAATACATCGGCGTGAGATTGAGTGCGCCGCATGCGCTATAAGGCGGTCGTGCGCTCTTCGAGCACAGTTAAAAATTATAGGCTTTTTCTGCTCGTGCCAATGAGAGATACTAGGGTTTTAACGCTGAGCTCGAGCGCTCTACGGGTGCCTGAAAAACCCAACTCTCGGTAAAGAGAAAATAACACAGTGAACAGGGGCGCTCGAGCGCACTACGGGCGCTCTTCAGACGCTTCAATATCTTAACTCTCATCTTATCGAGAAAGGCACAAATAATGTTTGTCGCTCAATGTCGCTTGAGCGTTCTTTGAACGTTCAAAGGAGCTTGAAGGTGCTCATGCCCCTTCGCACGCGAGTGCCTAGAATACATGGTAAGTCATGAATTCTCTAAGGCAAAAATATACACAAACTATCATAAGGCATATGTTATGAATGAATATGAGTGTGTGTATTTGAGTGCCATACACCTTGTAAAGATTGGAGCTGGCTCGCTGAAACTAAACATGACGGATGACCTAGACACAAATACCTAAAAACACCAGACCTAAAATTAAAGGTACAGACACAATAGTTTTGTATTTAATGCGTGAATAGCCAAAATACTAACAATCTCCTCCATTGGGATTTTCTGGACAAAACCATTAAAACAAACAAACCTATACAAGAAAAGGAATATATAAGAATACAAGAGAATCATAAACTCAAATATACTCGAGACCCTAATCTAAACTATAAGGCTTGTATAAACATCA
>JAULLH010553893.1:0-10498 GCA_035668455.1 Sarracenia alabamensis | reverse complement strand
CAGGGTCCACTCCCCAAGCACTTTGGGAATTTAAAATCCACTAAATGGATGATTCTTCAATGGGCGAATCGCAACCACGTACAGTCAGAATATTTTACAAAGGATGAAGCATAACCCTCTTCTTTTGAGGCAAAGAGGAACCAAGGATATTTTGTGAAGGGTGAAACGTAACCCTATTCTTTTCAGGTTAAGTAAGAGGAACCGTACTGAAATGGTGGTTTGTGTGAGTGATGGAATCTCCTTAAAGAGAGGATTTACAATTTAAAACTCACGATACAATTCGCTCACTCTCAGAAATAAATGTACAATAAATGATCTGGAGAGTGTGAGGAATCAAGATAAATGAGCACATGAGTGCGAGTAATGAATATTGCAGTGATGATGACTGCTCTATTTACATACGAGAGTATTGATTGTAGCAGTGAAGACTTGAAGTCTTTTTGTTCTTTCGTATCTCTGATGTTCTGATGATTTTGAGTAGTTGTTCAGTTATGAATGTATTAGAGAGATGTATTGAATGTTCTGTTGTAGAGTCTTTCGTGATTGATGATCATCCTCTTTGTCTTTGAAATTTGAAGGTTTATATATCTCTTCTGAAATATGAATGTTGGAGGTAAAGTCTTGAGCATTAATGAAGCATTTAATACTAAGACAGTTACCGTTGAGATAGCAGACAGTTTTGAAAAATCTGTTGGAAGTATTGATCTTTTCTCAAGTAGGATCGGTCTTTCTGATGTTAAGCAGAAATGGTTGATCTTCCAAGTCTTCCGATCGATCTTTAGATAAGATAGCCATATGGAATGTATCGATCTTTTTGACACTGACTTGAAAATGTTGATCTTCTCCTTGAACGGATCGATCATCAGTTTGAGTGAGCTGTTGTAAATGGATCGATCTTTTTGTAGAATGATCGATCTTTTGTGAACTGCTTGAGAAATATGATCGATCATATTTGAATAATGATCAATCTTTTTGTGAAAGCAATCGATCTTTTATGAACAATGATCGATCTTTTTGATCAGATGGATCGATCTTTTTCATTTTCAAATAAGTGTGATTTATCTTTCTTAGAATTGATCGATCATTTTGAAATCAGAGTTTATAAGTTAGAAAACTTTTTCTTCTTGAGAAATAATAAACAGATCGATCTTTTTAATAAAAACGATCGATATTTTTCATTGAAGCAAATTTCTCAAGGAAAGATCTATCTTTTAATGATCGATCTTTCTTTCTTTATGAAAAAGAGTTTGATCTTTTATGATCGATATTATTTCTTCAGGTTATTTTTACTTAGGGATAGTCCGAAAAATAGAGGAAATTTTGTCGAAATTTTAAAAAAAATTTAGAGTTAGAATATTTTTCAGAGATTTCTTGAAATCTTTTAAAGGAGAACATTTCACTTTCTAAAAAAATGATTTTAAGAAGTAAAGATTATTTAGAAGTATAAATATATGTCGATGTTTAGACTTGCATAATTGTTATGTTATACTTGTGTCGTTGTTATATTAGGTTTATAATTGTAACGGGTCAAGACGTTACAAAGAATTAGAAAGATGATTACTCGACTGGTGGTGTAAGATCTGAGAGGTCGATATATTTTTCCATGGGGTCTACTAAGATACCTTTAATATACGGTTTCAGCCTTTGCCCATTGATGGTGAGGAACTTACTCATTTTTGGATTGAGGAGCTGGTAGGTGCCATGTGGGTAGACTCGTGTCACCACATATGAGCCTTCCCATCGGGATTGTAATTTTTCCGGGAACAAATGCAGTTTGGTATGAACAACTAGACTTTGTGATGAGGCTGGAACAATTTCTTATGAATTTGTTTGTCATGAAAAGCTCTGTTCAGGCCTTTTAAATCTGGGCATTGTCATAAATCATGTTACATAGTTCCTCTAGTTCACTGATCTCATATCTCTGGTGGTCACCGACGTTTAGCATATCAAAATTAAATGTCTATATTGCCCAATATGTTCAGTTCTTAAGTTCTACTGGTAGATGGTACGATTTCCCAAAGACTAAGTCATAGGGGGACATACCAATTGGGGTCTTGTATGCGATCATGTACGCCCAAAGAGCATCATCTAGTTTCTCAGACCAGTCTTTATGACCAGAATGAACGGCTTTACTCAATATATTCTTTATTTCTCTGTTCGATACTTTGATTTATGGATGATACAAAGTGGATACCTTATGTGAGATTAAATAGCGTCGAAGCAAGGCATTGAAATATTTGTTCATAAAGTATGTACCGCCATGACTGATGACAGCTCGAGAGAATCTAAATCGAGAAAATATATTGCTTTACAGAAACTTGATCACAACTTTGCGATGATTTGATTTAGTGGCTAGGCCTTCGACCCATTTTGATACGTAATCCACCGCGACAAGTATATACTCACCGCCAAATGATTGTGGAAATGGTCTCATAAAATTGATGTACTAAACATTAAAAATTTTGACTATCAGGATTGGGTTCAAGGGTACCATATATTTGGCAGAGATTGTGCCAATCTGCTGGCAACGTAGACATCGGTGGCAAAATTCATGTACATCCTTAAAAAGGGAAGGCCAATAGAAACCACTTTATAGAACTTTGGCGGTTATTTTCTTTCTATTGAAGTATCCACCGCAAGCAAACAAATGACATAACTTCAAGATGCTAGCCACCTCACTTTCTTAGATGCAACACCCGATGACTTGATCAGAGCAGTACTTGAAAAACTCAGGTTCTTCCCAAAAGTAGTATTTAATTTACGAGAAGAACCGGTCCTTTTGTTACTTTAACCAGTCCGTCGGTGTGTGTCTAACCACTAGATAATTGATGATATTATCATACCAGGGCAGTTGAGTGGCTGTGACTACAAAAAGTTACTAATTTGGAAACGTGTCTCTAACAAGAACATAGCTACTAAGGGACTAAATTAGGAGTCGAGAGCAGTGGTCTCCTATTGAGTTTTCAGTACCCTTTTTATCACGTATCTCGATATAAAAGATGAAGGTATCATCCTTGGCAAGTAGATCGCACAAGGGTTTGGAGATTTTCGAGAAGCCTTTGATTAACCATCGGTAAAAACTGTCATATCCTAAAAATGAGTGTATTTGTCTGACTGACGATGGTGACGAAAGTTGGATATTAAGTCGACTTTGGCCTTGTCAACTTCTATTTCTATTTTAGAGACTATGAGTCCCAACACAATCCCTTACTGGACCATGAAGTGACTTTTGTCTCAGTTATGTACCAGATTTGTCTCTAAATATTGTTTTAGCACTAAGTTTAGATTGAAGAGACAATTTTAAAATGTGGATCCAAATACAGAGAAATCTTTCATGAATACTTCTAGGAATTTTTCAATCATGTCAGAGAAGATGAATATCATACATCATTGGTATGTAGCCAGTGCATTGCAGAACCCACATGGTATGCGTCAATAGGTGAATGTGCCAAACGAACAGATGAATGTCATTTTATCCTAGTCCTCGAGATAAAATGGCACTTGATTGTAGTCAGAGTAGTCATCAAGAAAACAATAGCAACTTTGGCCCGCTAAATGTTCTAATATTTGGTTAATAAAGGGTAGGGGAAAGTGATCTTTCCAGGTCATTGCGTTTTAGCTTCCTATAGTGTAAGGACCCGGTTATTTTAATTAATTATTCAAAAGGAAAAAGGATTTTTTTGGATATAAATAATTTTAAAATTTGCAAGTATGTATATATATATATATTGGTTTTTATTAAAATGATTATAAAAAAATAAAAAAATAGAAAACAACACAGTCGTGAATCGCGACTTGCGCAACAGAACCAGAGAGAGGCGAGAGAGAGAGAGAGAGAGCTCACAACGGAGAAAAAGGAGGAGAAGGGGAGGTGCGCCACCTCTAGTGCCTCCTCCGAAAATTTCGACGCCGAACAAAGGAGGAGGAAAGGAGAGAGATCAGCGGCGAATAGAGGCACCAAACAGGGGCAAAGTCGCACGATGCTGCGAGCTTCGGCGGTGGTTTTTGCTCCATTTCAAGTTTTTTATTCCGATTGTTTCGATAGATATAATATTCAAGATCTCTATAGAATTTCTACTAATTTTGTTTGGGTTATTTTCAACTTGTTTGTGATCGATTAAGATTCGGGGTTAGCCGAACCCAACTGGAACCCTAAGTGGAATTTTTGCATTTTGATCTTTCTTTTGGCTATTGAAACATAACATTGGACCTATATATATGTATCTAAGTTTTCTAGAATGATCTTTGTGAGATCGATTTTAGTTTTGGGAAACACTAGGGTTTTGGGTCGGATTTGGGACTAATTTTGGGGTTTTGGGATGATTTGGTGAAATTGGTTCCAATTATATGATATTGGTGTAGAATATAGTTTATGATTCGAATTTGGTAATTTTTATACTAAGCAATATTAATCCTCATTAATTAATTGCAAGTTGATAAATTGAATTTTGGCAGTTGGATGCTATCTTTGGGGTTTTCTTGGAACGACTATGGGCTGGACTCGATTTCTGATTTTGATCCGGTTGTGAGATAGGGAACAACCTACTCTAGAAATCTAGCTATTGTATGTAAGGCTATTTTCTGTTATGTATTCCATGAATGTGATAAATGTGCTTATATTGCCTAATGTGTTTAGTGCACGACCCGACACAGGTTGTCCCGGAATCATGGTTAGTTTTCTTACATCTTTAGCCTGATTGTAAGATGTGTATCTCTTTGGAACTTAATCTGCATGTTTATTGCAAAAGATGTGTATGATGCTATTCTTGCTAATAACCCCATTCTGATGGGTCTAGAGTTATGACTCTTAGGCATTGTTAGTTCCTTGTGATTAGGAGAACATTATTGCATATCCATGTTTATGGAATCCTCGTAGAATGTGTGATTATGTTCTAGTCTTTCTTTATGCTTGTTTAGCATTGTGTCTCTTTACAACTGGATATTGATTTTTCATTGTTGGTTAGTATGAAATCTTTGATATTTTTTATCAGATTATAGACTGGACAGCTGTAGCCAAAATTATGTACAAATCAGGTGTTTCACTTTGGGGCTTTGAGTCGGATGTTGTTCCCCCCGCGAGCCAGTTGTGGCGAGGTCAGGAGGGTTTTCTGTGTTGTTTTCCTGTGAGCCATTTGTGGCGAGGCCAGAAGTGGACTATGACGTTGGCGAGCCTTTCTAATTAGCGATGCCGTGTATAGTTTTATGATCTCTTTAGCCATACTCGTGGTTGTGTGTATGTGCTGTTATTAATAGACTTGCGTCTTTTATTCCAAGAAGTTTGTTTATCGTTTTCTGTTTAGTTTATTAGTAGAGGGACACCGTTGCCCCTTAGTACTATGTTATTGTCAAGATAACGGTTCATGGATTAGAGACTGCTAGTCTGACATGGTGTATGATGTGGGGTTTGAGAGCTCTTCACCCTTATATTGTTTGTTGTTGCTTACACGTAATCTGTTGATATCTTTGTGATAGATATGGTTGTGAAGGGATTATACTTGTTAAATCGATATCTATTGAGGATATTAGTTAGTTGATTAGGATATATCACTGTTATATATATATATATATATGTGTATCATGTTATGGTAGTGTGCTATGATATTCGGTGTTATATCACATTGTTGGTTTTGATATCATGTTGCGTATATTAGTTTAACTATTTAGTTTTGTGCATAAGCTATCTAGACTTGTGGATATTGTCTAGGCTTGAGGTATAAATTGTTTAAGTCAATGACTAAGCTGGTTAGGCTTAGGTTGTTATTTATCCTTGTTGTATCAATGGTTAGACTTATGGTGTGAACTGTTTTATAGAAAGCATGATAATGCGATAAACTGTATTTTTGCTGGTTTTGGTTTAACCTTATTTACATATCGCATATCATCCTCATAAAGCATGTTTAGTTCCTATGTAGTTTCTTTCCTATGAGCCTGTGGCTTACGTTGTCTCTGACAACAACAGGTAATCTCAGAGAAGTATAGCCAGTTGAGGATGGACGCAACGGAAGCTTGGTGGAGGCTTGAGTTTTTTTGTTGAACATGTCTTTAGCTCACGGTTTATATTTTGATGACTGTATATTATTTACATCCTGTTGTATGAGACCTTAAGGCCATTTCCATTATTGTTTTCATGGTGAGGGATCCAGGTTTTTAGCATCTCTCTAGTTACATGTTCATGTATGAGTTGGGTTTACACGTTGTAGATATATATGTTTAGCTCGTTTCTATTATATATCTGTTTAGTTGGCAGTCACCGCCTTGGTGTTTTTATATGGATCTCGTGTGGTTTATTAGGTATAAAACAGCTTTTAATGCCTAAAGCAAACATATCTATATAAAATTTTCCAAAATCTTGGGTGGTGAGGTTTATTTTAGGTATCTTTTTATACTAAAACGGGCGTGGTTTGTACCTATATACTCCTGGACACGTGATAAATATCAGGGTTAAACCCAATAAAATTCTTGGTTAATATGGAAAAATTAATATCTTTTTATATTAGAAAGAAGAGTTTGATCCGGTGCTTCGTAATGTTTGTGTTTATTTTAACATATCCGGGTCGGGGCGTTACATATAGTCTCTACAGGCGTGTCACCCAGAGGTAGTACATGTCAGTATCGACTATGTTTTTTCATTTAGAACTGCGATGAGCCCTAAATTCTTTGGGTCTACTTAGGTTAGGCTCCCCGACATGTTATAAGAGATGGGGTAGATGATACCCACATCTAGCAATTTCACTACATATTGCTTCATCACTTCTTTCGTATTGGGATTTAACCGTCGTTTCATCTCTTGAGTCGGCTTGGCATCCTCTTCATAATGGAAACGATGGATGCATATAGACGTGTCTATCATTTTCAAGTCTTCTGCGGTGTAGCCTACAACTCTCTTTTGAGTCTTCAACACCTTGTTCAGCCGTTCTTCTTGGTTGGATGAGAGATCTAAAGCAATGATGATTGAGGGGGTTCTGTTGGGACCTAAAATGATATATTTAAGAGAAACCAGAAGTGGTTTCAACTCAAGTTTCTATGGGGCATCTAAGGACGGTACGGCATAGATAGAAGAAAGCGGGGGTAGGTCTTCAAAACGAGACACCCATGGAGGCGTCTCTAGGTAACTGGCCATTTCTAGCTCGACTTCGGATATGATAAAGTTAGGATCAAGCTCGATGATATCCCCACCAAAGTAGGCCAAACAGGTTTCTAATGGGTCATTCATGAAGATTGAGGGAAAGGCTTGTTGGGTTACCTCGTCAATTTCTTCGATTGTGAAATATTCAACTTGCATAGATGGTTGATGCGAGGCACAAAACACATTAATACGGAGCTTCATATTCCTAAATGAAACATCCATTTTCCCAATTTGGTAATTGATAAATGCATTGGTTGTAGCCAAAAAGGGGCATCTTATAATTACATGTGTTTGCCTCCTTGTGTTCAAACCTGGCTCGGTATATAATACTACGAAGTCAACGGGTAAGATGAACTTTTTAAACTTGACGAGTACATCCTTGATGATTCAATGTGCAATTCTCACTTACCTATTAGCCAACTGGAGGATGACAGGTGTCGGTTTAAGTTCACCGAGACCAGAATACTCGTAAATAGAGTATGTGAGAAGGTTCACACTAGCTCCTATGTCCAATAATACTCGGTTGATCTGGTAATCACTATTGACACATTAGATGGTCGGTATCCCTAGGTCTTTCAACTTTGGGATCATGTCGTAGCTGAGGACGAAACTAACATGCTCAATTAGGAGTACTTAATTATGTTCATAAGTCTTTTAAGAACTTTGCATAAGTCTTTTAAGAAATTTGCATAAGGGGGTACTTAATTGCATCAAGAAGGGGTAGGTTGATTTTGATTTGCTCGAAAAGTTCAAGCACATCGTTTATTAGGGGCCCTTTCTTTTGTAAAGATGTTGGCTCATTGAGGCACATTGGAAATGATGCTCTCGTTTCTTGTGGTTGGATTAGAGGAGTCATAAGCGCCTCCTTAAATGGGTTGATGAAAGGGGGTTGTACAACATCAGACGCTGTCAGAGTGATTGGTGACTAACGTGGCTCGGAGTCATCAGATGGCTCCTCTCCTGTCGATTGGTTTGGTTGAGGTGAATGGGAATTCTAACTCTTGGTCATTCCTAAGAGTCATAACAACTTGAGCTTGTTCGTGGTATACATCACTGCTACTCGAGATGCTATCTACTACGTGTTAACCCTTCGAGATTACAATATATTTGTTAGGCAGTTTACCATCCTCACGGAATTAAGAGCGACTACTATCTATCCGACTTGGGTTTCTAACTTGGCCATGGACTGAGAATGAGAACTCAAAAGTTTAGTTTTTATGTTCAAGTACTTTAACGTTGTCAAAACTATTTCCTTGAAGCTTGGGAATCAAGGGATTGGGGCAGGTATTTGTTGTTGTGGACAGTAGGCTAGTTGATGTAAGCATTGTTAAACACGAGCCTAAGTGCCTAGCTTGGTGGGTGTCTAGCTATTAGCTGATGTGTTCACTAGCCAAATTTTGGGTGATTCCTCCACCTGGGGCTGTAGGTGTTGAAATATGGGTCGTTACCTAGTATGGGGAACCCCTGAGCGACACTTACATACTCCTAAACTAAGGCCGAGAACTGGTCAGTAGAGGGACACTCTATGACATAGTGCGCCGGACTGTCACATAATGTACATACGTCTTGCATAATTGCTGAGGATGCCTGGGGAATGGGTAGGCCAGTGGTCAACAACTAATCTAGCTTTTATGTTAAAGAAATTATGGGATTGGTGAGTTCAGCGTTTTGGTTCACCTCGTAAATGCCTCGAGTCTTTTACACGATTGACCTATCTGTGCATGAGACCGAAGCCTGGTGTTGTGAGCTCTTGTCCAACATTTCAAGGTGAGCTCATACTTCGGTCTCGTTGTTCATCATAAATGTTTCGTTACACGAGGCATCAACGTATTGATGATGCTAGGGTAGCAATCCTTCGTAGAAGTTTTGCACAAGCTGGCACTTGGGTACTTGATGGTGCGAACAACTACTGATAATGTCCTTGAGGTGCTCCCATGTTTCGTGAAAGGTCTCACTATCCTGCTGAGTAAAACTCGTGATGACATGGTGGATCTAGTTGGTCTTGCTAATAAGGAAAATTTTTCTAAGGAATTCCTGCTGAAACTTTTCCCATGTGGTTATCGTGTTAGGTTCAAGGGACTTAAGCTAATGTTTAGCTTTGTCTCGGAGAGAAAATGAGAATAACTTCATATGTAAGGCATCCTCGGATAGATTGTTAAGCGTCATTGTCGAACTTATTTCGAGAAACTCGTCAATACGTTTATACTGATCCTCGATATGGTAACCGTGAGATAATGGAAGCATGCAAGACATTCGATCTAATCTCGTATGTGCCAACTCCAATATTAAGTGACACTAAATAGGTAGGGGATTCGTACGTTGTTGAAATATAGTATTCTATTAGCGTTTTCAGTTGTTGATCAGTTTGTTCAGTCTGGTTGTCGCGTGCATTAGTAGCGGAGTCACCAGCTATTGTTGGTGTTTGATTAATCGCGAGAGATTGGAGGAAAGGGGTTGAGTTTACGATTACCCGGTTATCCCTAAAAGTTTGAACAATTTCATAGTCAAAATGTGAAAGTCGTATAGTAGAGAATGACGACCAATCATAAAACACGGATGTTCCTAAAACCAAAGAAAAACAAGGCATGAAACTGAAGGTCATCCGGATGGAAGGGGTCAGTGTCTGGATAGTTTTACTCCAGAAGGTTGGCATCTGGATGGTCACAGGTTTGGAATTTTATAAATTTTGATTTTTTAATAGAAATTCAAAAATCGAAAATCGAAACTTGAAAAGTAACAAAAAACTAATATGTATAGCTAAAACAATAATTAAAAATAAGAGAAAACAATTAAATAAGATTTTAATTAAATAATTTTTATTTAGTTGTTGGCAAAAATATTTCCCTACAACGGCGCTAAAAATTGGTTTGTATTGTTATACCGTACCAATTTAATTACCAAGATTCTAACACTATTGAGTAGAATAGTAGTAAGATATGGTACCATTCCCACGATGATTATTATGACTGCTTCTTAAACCAATAAAAATATATTTAATCATAATATTCTAATTTAATTATTTAAAGGCAAATCTTGGATTTTGATTATAACTGAAATTCTAATATGAGAGATTTTAAATAAAAACTAAAAAGCTAAGTCACGAGAAAGTCTAATTTTGAGAAAAATTAGTTTGGAGAAAGGTTCCCTAGATCTTGAATTCACCTCTACCTAGGATTCTAGTTTAGATTAACTTCTATTTTATATAGTCTTAGATTAGATTCAATCCTATCATGTCAACAGTGATATGGATTGTTAAGAATATAGATTCACAAAAACAAGGCATATCCTATCTATTAATAAGGCACGGGTCGTCCGGAGTACGATTTGTCTCGTCAAAGCATAAGATATCTCAAGTTAATCAATACAAATCCT
>JAULLH010553782.1:0-10498 GCA_035668455.1 Sarracenia alabamensis | reverse complement strand
ATACACCAGTTTGCCACAATTCCTTCAACTCATCCACCAGCGGTCTCATGTACACATCAATATCAATCCCTGGTTGCGCCTCTCCTGGAATGAGTAATGACAACATGAAATATTGTTCCTTCATAACCAACCAGGGTGGCAGGTTATAGGGAATGAGTATTATAGGCCACATACTGTATGAGTTGTTCATGTTCCCAAAAGGGTTAAACCCATCAGTGGCCAACCCAAGCCTCACATTTCGAGACTCTAAGGCAAAATTAGCATGTTGCAAATCGAATTCCTTCCACTCGTCACTATCCGCTGGATGTCTCAATGTTCCGTCTTCAACACGTTTATCCATGTGCCATCTCATATCATTAGCTATTTTCTTTGACATGTATAATCTTCTCAACCTCGGTGTCAATGGGAAGTAACGCAAGACCTTCTGGGCAATTTTGTTTCCCCTGCCATGATTTATTTTGTATCTGGATGTCTTACACTTCAGACACTTATCAAGGTTTGCATTTTCCTTCCAAAAGAGTGCACAATCATTTATATATGCATCAATAAACTCATATGACATCCCCAAGTCATGTAGTATCCTCTTGGCTTCATAACAAGACTGTGGCACCAAATTATCTTTCGGCCAAAGTTTTCTTCAAAACTTAAGCAACATATCAACTGACTTATTGCTCCAATGGTTGGTAACCTGTGATATGCCAAAACTTTTGATAAAATAGTGCTGGTTTTCCATCTGGACATGGCGCTTTGGTGGGGTTCATCTGGTCTAAGGCTTTCTTGACTTCCTCTGCCCGAAAATCTTGCAATAGGTCTTCATTCTGGCTATCTGAAATTTTTTTGCTGATCACCCCTGGCCAGGCATCATCTATTTTTGGATCTTCTGATTTAAAGAGGTTCTGAAAGTACCTTAAAAAAATCGCCTCTATGTTCTCTTGGACACATTGCCAATTACCCAGCTCATCTTCAATACCTGAAATAGTGTTTCGCTTCATTCTGTGGGTTGCCTTCGCTTAAAAAAAGCACGTATTCCTGTCGCCCATAGCAAGCCAATCCGTTCTACTTCTTTGTCTCCATTGAACCTCTTCTCTTCCCCACATTTCCTTTAGATCCGCCTCGATTTTTTGTTCGCTCTCTATGCTGTTCTGATTGGGTGACTTGGCCTTAACCTTCCCCAGCTTGTTTGTTAGATTTCGGATCCTTCCTTGTACATGCCCCAAAGACTCTTTGTTCCATCTCATAAGCTGTCGGTGGGGCTGGTTAACAGCCTCCGCCGCTGAAAGAGATTGCGACCGAAAATCTTCATCTTCATACCTTTGTTTTTGGGAATTAGGGCTGGATCCCTCTCCTGCTTCTATATCTTCTTTTCCTCATTTGTGTCCAGTTGTAGCTATTAGATGTAAGTTCTCCCTTTTCCCCCTCGCTATTTTCTTCCATTTCCTTGCCCTATTGTTGCAGACCCTCTCTTTTCCCCCTTCATTGCTTTTTTTATTGCTTTCTGCTCCATCCCGTGCCTTCGTCTCGCTGCTACTTTCCACTGAGCTGACCTGTTCTTGTGGGTTATGATTTTTTGAATGGGCCTTATTAAAACCGATCTGATCAGGCCCAAATGACATTTGGGCCTCCAGCAGTTGTGAATCGTCCCAATCCAATCGGTTTTTGTCCAGCCTTAATAACTCATTAGTTTCAAAATCCAATCTTCCAGAAAAACCCCTAGTATCCCTTAAATCTCTCTCCGTTTCCATCAATTGCGTTCTTTCCCGATTGATTTCTGTTTGACCCCGTGATTTTGCCCCTTCTCCGAATGTCATGCCGTTAATTGCAACATTCCCAAAAGAGGGTTCCCGGCCGGAGAGCGATTTTTCCCCCTGGAGGTGTCTCGTTCAGTCTCTTCGAATTATTTCCGATTCATCTTCTGCTGTCTCATCACTGGTTTCTACATTAGGGTGGAGTGGAGAGTCGCCATTTATGTTCTTCTTCCCCTTTTTTCCATTATCCACGCCTCTAAAACGGAGTCATGCCCCATATTGCCTCCTCTTTGGTTGATTATTATCCTGGGCATTCCAGAGGTCTTCACAGTCCTTGTCACTGTGCCCCAATCTCCCGCAATGATAACAAAGCGTAGGTAATCTTTCATACTTGAAACGAACCCAGACTTCTTCCTTATTCTCCAGCACCAATTTCATGCCTCTCCTTATTGGTTTTGAGATGTCGATGTTTACCTTGATCCGTAAATTTTGACCCCAGGCTATTCCTTCCTCGTCATTGTCTATTTCTTCCATTCGCCCGCACCTATCTCCAATTAGTTGCCCCACCTCTTTGTTCATGCAAGATAGGGGAAGATCATAAACTCTCACCCAAAAGGAAGCCATTTTGGGATCTATGTCCAGTGCCCGACGATTCCCTTCAAAATTCTCTAGAACCAGTAGGTTATTGTCGAAACTCCACGGTCCATTAGCCATCACTCTTCTTTTGTCTACAATGTTTTTAAATTGGAATAAGAACAGATTGTCCTTTAGAGCCTTACATGTGAAATTACTCTTCAATTTCCACGAAACACTCAGAGCAGTCTTCATGGCTTCTCTGTTGAAAGGTCTTTTTGTTAATAGCTTTCCTACTATACATAACTTACCCACTTCCTCTGTGTTCTTGGTGTGTTTCTCTTCTAGGATTACTTCTTCTTCTTCGTCATTGGTCAATACCAGACTTTTCCTGAACTCCTCGATCGTCTCTTCTAGATGTGTCGCTTCCATCTTTTTTTGTTCCCCACACTGCGAAGGAAGTTTGGCCTGCAGCAAAACAGGGGATAGCTACACCTTTGGTACCAAGGGGTAACAAGAGGGAGGAGAAACTCCCATGGCTCCTAAAGGGTTGCCATGGAGAGAAACTCACCTTTTTATGGTTGGTAATCTTTAAATTAAAAATCTCAATGACAAACTTTAATAGAGTATAGTCTGTGCAACTTGGGTATACCTCACGTTTGGCATCATTCAACAATTTATCAAAGTTTCGGACTTCGTCCCGCTGGGTAGTATCGGTTGATTCCCCCTGAATTCGGTCTTCCACTAAGGCATCAATACCACCCAGATCCTCATCATGATTGTTTTCCATTTCATGGTGATGAGCCTCACTCGATACCCGTGATTCTCCGTGTGCATGCCACGTAGTGTAAGTTTGCATAATCCCATATTGGAGCAAATGAATTTGCACATCTTGAGGATATTGCCGATAATAGTTCACACACTTTACACATGGGCATCGAATTTTACATTCATGATCTAGAACTGCCATTGCAAAATGAATAAATGAAATCACCCCATCAAAATACGGCTGACTCATTTTACCATCAACAGTCTTGCAAAGTGTCATCCAACTCTTGTCCATGTCTGATCATTAATACAATGTCATGATTAAAATGAAAACCATTAATCATGTATTAAATGGATCTATAACCAATTATTTTAAATTGCAACAAAATTATAAGTTGGTTTTATGGGTATGTAGTATTTATTACTCGTTAAAAAATGTTAAAAATAAGGCAAAAGTTTTAAGATAAAATAAGATGAAGACAGTATAAGCTGGGGTTTGCTCTCTATCATTCTAAATGATTGCTCAACAAAAAACTTGGCCCTCAAAGGCAATCCATTGATATGCCCAGCCATTCTCTGCACAAAGTAACCATGGATTTTCACCAGCCAAGCATATATCAAAACATAAACAAACACACTACAGATGAGGAGGAGAAAATGATTGGTTATAGGCTCAGAAGAAAAAGATGAAGATAGATGAGGATGAAACAATTAAGGTGGGTAAAATAGAGATGCAGATGAGGAGGGGAAAATGTTGACAAAGACAACAATCATGAGGAAGAAGAAGAAGTAATACAAAGATAAAATAAGTGAAAGAATAGCTCTTCCAATTAAACCTGAAACTATTCACCAGAAAGCCCAAATCATATTTTGGACAACCAAAGCCTATTTGAATGCTCAAGAAAATTAAGAAGAACAAGATTTCTTCCAAAACCAATCCTACTCAACATGTTATGTTTCTAAAACCAATAGCCTTTGAGAGAAGTTAACATCTCAAATATCATCGGAAGATGATATTTGACCTTTCTCCTTTCTCCCAAATATCATCGGAAGATGATATTTGACCTTTCTCCTTTCTCCTTTCTCAAATATCATCGGAAGATGAGAAAGGGCAATATATGCAACGTTTAATAAAAATTAATCATCTTTTTTTTTGCAGCCCAAATATCATCGGAAGATGATTAATCTTACCTCAAAGGTCTGATTTGCCCTTTCTCCATTCTCCCAAAATCTAGAGTCTTGGAGACCTCAACCTCGTCTAGTGGTTGGTTGTCATTCTCAAATGTGTCGTTGGCTATAATTATTGTAGTATGGGACATTATTCTATTTGCATATGGCTTTTAAATTATATAAAAAGGTATCAAGGCTCCCAAAAACAGCAGATAGATATTTTAAAGTATAAGTTTCAAACTTATCTTTAAAGGTAATATAGAAGCACTTCCTTTGCATATGCCACTTTCAAACTACTGGTTATGTTTGTGATTCATTTTGTTTAACCATTAACCCAAATTGCATGTATATATACACAGAAATTGAGAAGAATTGAAGATGATTTAGCCAAAGCACGGGCTGCCATCCGTGAAGCGATCAATATGAAGAATTATGAATCTAATAATGAAGAGAGATTAATCCCTAGAGGATCCATTTACAGGAACTCCTACGCGTTTCATCAGTAAGTTTAAACACATGTAACTTACAGAATTTTTGTAATTTTTTTCCCAAGTAATAATTATTTTAAAGAATAAAAAAAATTAATACTTTTGGGTGTTTATCAAAACATTTCATGCCAGCTTTTAAAAAAATTTTGTTCTTTGTTTTTTATCTGTGCTAAAATTAATCTGTAGAAGTATTATTTTAAAATATTGAAAACTGATCAGCTTTTTAATGTTGATCAGCTTTTTAATGGTTGATTAGCACCTTTTGAATCTGTAAACAATGTACTCTGTAAACAAGAACAGAAAACACAAAAATAGACAAACAAGATTTTATAAACAAAGGGCAGAAGCCAAACTTGGGGGAGAGAAAGGGGAGAGAGACAAAAAGACAAAGACACACACACGGGGAGAGAGAGAGAGAGATCGAAATAGAGAGAGATAGCGAAAGTTGCAGAACAGGGGAGAGAAGGGAAGTAGTTACAGAGGACTTACCGAAATATATAGTTTTACCGGAGTTAATGGCGTTGATCGGAGGTGCACGATTCAGGGAGGACGATGGTGGTTAGCATGGTTAGGGTCGGCGATGCCGTAAGAGAGCAACGCGTGGTGGTTCGCCGGTGTGCGCTATGAGGATGATTGACGGTACCAGGGGGCTAGGGTTTGGTTTTTGCTGGGATGGAAAACCAGCAAACAGAGGGGGATTAGATATGAGATGGAGCGGCGAAAAAACTAAGAGGAAAATAAATCGTGCCAAACCCTAATTTATTGATCTAATCATGGCGGGAAGGATTTGAGTTTCTTTTAATTGTGATTTTTTTTTTACAAATTAAGAGACTTGTATTCTATAAATACAATATAAATATATAATATATTTTATTTGAAAGACTTGTATAATATATTTCAACAAATGAGACTAGTATTTAAAAAAATAATACTAATTTTTTTTATTTCGTGAGCATTTCATAATATGTACAAAAATGCTTTTTTTTTAAATGATTTTTACTTTTTTTTAACATAGTATATATCCATATACAAAAATACTAATTAGATGCGCCAAACCCTTGGACCACTAGCCCTCGACCCTTGACCCCGAATTCCCAACCCTGGAACCCCTGAACCCTAAAAATTAGTCTCCAGTGCCTGGCCCTAAGGGTGGGCATGGGTCGATCTAGGTCGGTTTGAACCTTAACCCAATCCCGAACCAATCAAGATCGGTTTTAAAATTTGGACCCAAAAACTGAACCAATTATGTTTTAGAACTAATCCAAAAATCGAACCGACTAGATCGATTTTAAAAAAAATACCAACCCAAGAATTGAACGGACTAGTCGATTTTAAAAAAATTAGACCTAGAATCAACCCATCATTTTAAAAGAACCGAACCAACCCAACCCACCAATGTCGGTTGGATTAGTTTACGAATTTTTCGAGTCTCTTGGACACCCGTATTTGGCCCTTGAGCCTAGACTCCAAAATCCGACACCAATCCATGGCCCTTGGCCCCTAACTCCAACCTCTAACCATGACCTTCGGACTTGGACCTTCTTTTTAGCATGATTATTGAATGTTACTAAAATCAATGCCACTATTTAGTGATAAGGACAAAATATCATCACTAATAATTACTAACTTTTAGTCACTAGATTTGAAAAGTCACTAAAAATGTTAGTCACTAAAAAACATTTGGCACCAAATTTTGTTTTTCCACCACACATTTAGCGACAACATTTATGTGACAAATAAAAAATTACCACAAAACTCACAATTTCTACATTTTAGTGATGACTCATATTGTTGTCACTAAAAACCTACTTTTAGTGACTACTTTTCAATTGTCACTAATATTTGTTTGGCGCCAAATTTCATTTCTCACCATATTTGTAGTGACAATATTTACGTGACAAATATAAATTTATCACAAAAAAGATACGGATTACGTTTTTGTGATGATTCATATTCTTGTCACTAAACACCTATTTGTAGTGACAAATTTATGTTGGTCACCAATTATTATTAACGACAAATATTAAATATTTATCACTAAATACAATTAGATATTTTGCGACAACTCTTCGTGTTGTCAATAATAATTAGCGTAATGTGATTTAGTGTCAAGTAAAACATATTATCATTAATAATAGTTTTTTTGTGATATGTTCTTAAATTGTCACTAATGTTCTTGTCACTAATACTTCTTGGCGTCAAATATCCATTTCCCGCCATGCTTTTAGTGACAACATCTATGTGACAAAGAAAAATTTGTCACAATAATACATGTATTAGGTACTTTTTTGACAATTCTTATTCTTGTCACTAAATACATACATTTAGGGACGAATTTATATTTGTCACCATTTTTTTTGTCACTATAAGTCCTTTTTCTTGTAGTGCTTTATGAAAGTTGTGGTACAAATGCCTAATGTATCGAATATTGGAAATGTAAGAACACACGTGAATATTATTTGCACAGTAACTAATGTCAATTTGATGAATTTAGTTGGAAATTTGAAGGTAAATATGGAGATTAAGTAACCTTGCAATATGGTACTTGTACTGCGAAAATTTGACTACGTGCTAGAATCGTGTAACATCACAAGGGAATTGGATATTTTGGTATGTTGAAATCGTGTTGGGAAAATAGTTTTCAATGTGAGACTTCAATATGATAATTGAATGTTGGATAGTGAAATATAATTCTGTATATGTAACTTGTTTATTGATAATGTGTGAAGGTTGGAGATCTGTTAAAAGATTGAATATGTGAATTTGACGTGGAAATAGAAATGGTTGAAATGTCTAAAATTTATAATGAGAATGTAATCATAATTGTGAAATCCACATGGAGTAAACTGATTGTTATGACATTTGATATGACTAGTGAATGATGAATGTTGTAATATGAGACGTGTAATATGTTGACAATGGAAATATGACATTGTTAAATATATATGTAATATGTGCGGAACATGGAACGTGCACCTGGTAATACGATATTGGATGAGTACTTATATTACTACCGTGTGTGTGATATTGTAGTCTGTGTGGCATATGACTACCCCATGTGGTATATCACTACCCTGTGTGGGATGTCGTAGCCTATGTGGCATATCATTACCCTATGTGGGACATTGTAGCATGTGTGGCATATTATTACACTGTATCGGATATCATAGCCTGTGTGACATATTATTACCCTGTTTTGAATATTGTGGCATGTGCGGCATATATTACCATGTGTGCGTATGTATACATAACGTTTACGAGCTATGGTATGGGACATAGCTTATCTACTTTACGATACGTGGGTGTGTGAGTATGTACGCATAACGTTTACGAGCTATGATATGGGACGTAACTTTTCTACTTTACGATACATGGTGTTTGGTTTGTATTATATGTGCATTATACATTTGACCATGAGCATGCTAGTTCTTGAGAGATGTAGATGCATATATCTTAGTTTTTTAGCTTCCTTTGCAGCTTTTGACACGTGGCACCATGTATCACACTTTAGATAGATGAGAGTGAATCGTTCTTTATGCTTTAGATTTCACAGTTTAGTATGAGGTGACCATTTCCTCTCTTATTCCGTTAAATCTACCTTCACCTAGTAACTTATACGAGTTAGCGTATAACGTATAATTGCTAATTATCTTAAAGTTATGAGTTATGCTTAATGGGAAAGAAAACATAGTTTTTCAACTGATATTCTTTTATTCAAACCTTTTGTGGCAAAATGAAACTTTTATAGAAAAACCCGGTTATGCAGGCATGGTTTTGGACAACAAAAGATTATAGTTGTATCTTTAAAAACTTTTTACTTATATTGCTGCATAACCATCCTTATATATTAATTTGCGGTTTATTTTGTCTATTATCCTACAACCGTGGGCCAGCCACCCTAACATTTTTCAAGCTAAGCAAAAAAGGAGCTTTGGACATTTGGTGCAAGGATGGGGAAGCATGAGTTGCATCTTTACTTTAGTTATGCATTTCATTTTCCTAGTTGCAAATGAATATAAAGCCAATTATATTTAGTTTTTGTCGTTGGATTACTGTATGGCCATAAGGCCATTTATCATTTCTTGTATGCATGTGAGATGCCGTTGGGTAGTTTATTTCTTTCTAGTTTAGTAAGTTTTTCTTTTTAAAGTTGCTAGCGGTTTGCAAGTGCCTAAGGGCGTCCCCGTAGATATCTTGAGATTAGTATTGTTTATTGTTTAGTTATGTTATTGTGTCGGAAATCGGTTTGTTATAGCTTATAACAGTGTTGTTATGCCGCATAACAGCTAGATGTAGCATAGAATACTCCAGGTTTGTCGTGGATGCGGATTGTTGTTATTTATATGTCCATGTACCTTATTTTCATGTCATTGCCCGTTTCGGGAAGGTCCAAAAATAGGGAAAAACTCTGCCCAAATTTCTAAAAATTTCAAGAGTTAGAATATTTTCTAACCTTTTCTTAAAATTTCTTGAAAAGGGAAATATTCTTATTTTTCATAAATCGGTGTTTTAAAGAAATGAATATTCGGCACGAGACCTAGTCATTGGACATTCCGTACTATGTTATTTATTTGTTTTGGTCAGGACGTTACAATAGCCATTTACCACAAAAATCTAAACTCATTCATCGACGGATTTAAGAAACGTTCTCATTAGAGCTCTCCAATAAGTGTAGTTTTCTTCTTCCAATAATAGTGGTCTAACTGTTGAGTTTCATTCTCTCAAAAATTTCATGACAATGATTGTTTATGATTTTTGAAAAAATTTTAAAAAATCTTAATCTTGCTTTGATACCAATTAAAAAAAGTTATTTAGCATGGTTTAGTCAATCTATGTCGTTGAATGGGAGAAATAAATCCAATCACACAAGCCCAACATACTAGATTATTAATGTGGAAAACCTACCAAGTAAAAAACCATGCAACTTATCCAAGTCCAAGTAATCAAGCACTATAACCACTGAACAACTCAAGACCCACTTACAGACTCCAGTCGAATCCTCAACCTAGACATCTTAAGCCACTTCCCAAATCCATGTAGATCGTTCTCCATGCCTAATCACCATAACAAATGTTAGCCTAAAGGTTTTTCAATCAAGCCTTGATTTAGTCTTAATTTTGTTTTGACTATAATAAAATATTTATTTGACAATATCCATTGATTTGCATATGATTCAATTGGTTTAGTCTATAACAACCAATTTATTTGATAATCATAATTATGCATTTGATTTTGACATACAACGCATTGATTTGATAAGTCATTTTGATTAACATTAGTTTTGACAATAACAAACCAATTGATTTGAAAATTGGGGAGATTGTTAGTCTTATTAATTTAATCATCAATATATTTGTTTATTTTGTTTTAACATATATAAACTTATTGATTAGATTGAAATTACTCTTATGACTTGCCTATGTTGAGAAAGTGTTTTTCATGATTAAATCTAATATATTAAAGCTCAAAACTCAGCAAAAAGTTAAGAGAAAATATTGAAGATTATGGAGATTAAAGTTTAGTAGCTATGAATATTGTCAACCCAGGAGAAAGCTTTGAAGTTTAAATAATCAAAGGAGCAAAGGAAGCCATGCAGTAAGGAAATGGTTAAAAAGGGAAGAATGAGTAGACACCAGAGATCTATGAGTCGACACCCAACATTCTGTCATAGGCCAAGTGTTGGGTTTCGGAAGCGTGTCGTTTAAAAATCAACCGAGAGGCACGTTTTTCATGAAAATAAACAAGAGATTCTAA
>JAULLH010553675.1:0-10506 GCA_035668455.1 Sarracenia alabamensis | reverse complement strand
AACAAAAAAAAAAGATACATCAAGAGATTTATAACTATCAAAAAATCAACCCTTAAAAAGAAACAAATTGACCCTCTCTCTCTCTCTCTCTCAAGTTCTTTTATGGAAATAAATATATATATATATATATATATATATTGATATTACTTCTCCTACTAATCTAATAAAAACAAATTGACCCTGTTTATATAACTAATATTTTTATTTGTTATTTTACATTTCGATAATATTCAACTTACAATTAAAATAATCTTTAAAATAATCAAAAACTATAATATCATAATTAAAGATATAGTTGAATCAGTTATAGCAAAATATCACTTTAATAATACCTTTGTGCAAACATTTTTTGCTTTTACAGAAAAATTGCTGATCAAAGTTACATAATTAAGCTTACCATATATATTTTTTAATAACTCCAAGGGATTGGCGTGGTGACTCAAGTTTTAGAGACAATTCCAAGATCTCAGGTTCGAATCCCACTAGAGATTATCCACTCTTCGGAATCATGTCCATATGAGATGCAGTCTTGACTTTAAGCGGGACCATTTACAAGTGGACAGTAAGAGAATCACTCAAGGGATTAAATGACGTGCGCGCAAACAAATTCGGACACCCTTAATTACCAATATAATGGATAATATTTCTATTTCATTCAATCTTTTAATGGATAATGTCCATGCGACGTCGAGATTGGAATGCACCACTATTATTGTCAATCATGGTGTAGTCACTCAATCAAAAAAGTTTGTTCTTAAAATTTTTCACTTTGATGGTTGGTTACCTTTAGGGATTTGTCACAAAAATGAAAAACAAGTGTGAAAAAAATGGCAATATTTAACGAGGATGTATGAGAGGAAAATAAATCTCATTCATGGGAGGTGAAGAGCGATGCTCAAAATGTGGTCAATGCTATCAATATGGAAGGGGATGATTTTTTTGCTATTGATAACATTTTAAAAGATTGCAAAATGATCCTCATGAAAAACTCTTGGGGAAGATGCGTTTATGTGAACGAAGTCAGAAATAATGACACGCTTTTGCAAAATTTGCATTAAAGATAGAAGATAAAATCTCTTGAAAAGATGTATGTCCCGTGTAGGCTCTAAATTATCTATGTAATGACCTTGTGGACCCCACCAATGATAAATAATATTTTGAATTTTCCGGTTCTCAAAAAAAAAAAGAAGATAATTTTACATGTATTTCTTTCCTATGAGAGATTTAAGAATCTAAGATTTGAGAGTATATCTCTCACCCGTCATGTGTATCTTTTCTGCATTATCTTATTTGTTATCTCATGGCATTTAGTGTTTTTTTTTTTTTTTAAAAAATAGAGAATACATTTATATATTATATGAATCATTCCTACTCACAATTTCTCGAACTTCTTTATAATTTTTTATGAAAGGTTGGTGATCTTAGTTTTGTTTTGTTTTGTTTTGTTTTTTTTTTTTGAAAGAATTGGATATAGTTGGATGAAATGTCCTAGTATTTTTCGAGATTCAAACACCAATTCTCAAATGTAAACGTGAGCAATAATCTATGTGCAAAGAGCAAAAAATAATAAACACTAAGGATTTATGTGAATCAACCCAAACTAACTTACGTCCACGAGCGAGAGAAAAATATTTCACTATACATCAAAAGTGAAAGGTACAACACATGTCTCCCTTCTATCTACAAGCTAACCTCATAATTTTTCTGTCAACTCATGTTACCCTTATACTCCCACTAGTGTTCTATTTATAAGTATACACATACCTGAGACTCTAAAGCACATAAACCCATAAACTCATATTTTATTATAACTCTATATATAATTTATACCGGTCTACTAATTTCACCCAAACCCAATTACATATAGACCAAATAACAAAATAAAAATGTGGGACGGCAAGAATACAAGACATCTGGCCTAACAATTTTCACATTGGCTTGAATTCTACAAATCACCCAAAAGATAACCAGCGTTGATGTCGATTCTACCGTCGTGGTTGTCATCAAACTTCCACACCCAACCAATATGGGCCGGACCTCTCCACCGAGGTGCCCGTATCCTAATCCCGATGCCCTCACAAAGCACACTACTTTGTAGAATAACATAGCCTCATCTCTCCCCCTTTATGCGCACAACCGAAGAGATCGCTCTCACTAACCAAATCAAGAGCAAAGGAGACTCACTTTTATCAACGTGTATAGATATCCATCACGTCTGTCATACCAGTCTCATTGCACAGAGCTTTCTTATAAACATCCAACAACTGTTGTTTCACTTCTTACCGGCTTCCTACATACTGTTTGATTTGCTCACATGTGCATTTATACTACCTTGTCGCTTCTGTGTACCTTTGTGTCTATTTGGTGTACTTCTATGCAACTGTTAATCACCCTGATCACCCTTACATTTCGTCTGTGTATTTCATCTATCTATATTACTCATTTGATGTTTGATAGTAGCTCTACCTATCATAACACTCCCCACGAGCCCGTATAGATTGTCAACCATCTGTCCTTGCAGTGCATCTTTGTTTCCCTTTGAAACCCAAAAAACTTGACCTCCTGATGAGAACGTGTAGCCTCTCAACTTCAGTATCTGTGGAGAAATCAAACTCTTCCTTAGATTTGGCACATGTCTAACCCCAGTCAAAATCAACACAGGCCCATCAAATCTATGAAACCATACTGTCCATATGCCAACAACTCTGCTCGTTGCATTATTTACCATTCTAACATTATCTCCATCGCATGACTGGTACGTATCAAATTACTTTCTGACTACACACATGTGAAACAAACATCTAGGATCAAATATCCAATTTGATTTTTTTATACCTGAAGTAACTGTGAACACTTCTAACTCTTCATAATTTGAGCCATGTATAACTGCAGTATCTAATGATTGCTCTTTTTCCATATACACCTTACACTTCGGGCAATTCCTCTTCAAATGGCCTTCCTTGTCACAATAAAAGCACTTCTTTTTGTAACATTTTGACTTGGAACGACATTTCTTCTTGGACCCCTCCTACCTCACTGTTGTGTTGCCTCTAACTTCCCCATTTCCTAATACATCAACCATGATGCCCTCTCTATTTGATCTGTCACTCTCATTCTTCTTTAATATCTCATGAGGTATGAGAGCAGCAACAATCTCATATAAGTAAAGGGATCCATTCCAAACATCAGTAGTCCTCAGATGCTCGTATGAAGAGTGTAAGAAAATCAACAGGAGAATTGTTTTATCCTCGTCTTTAATCTTTATGCTGAGAGACTCCAATTTCGTCAGTATCTTATTGAACTCATCCAAATGTTCCATTAAGTTCACTTCCTCTACCATCTGAATTGCATATAACAGTTTATTTAAAGAAGATCAATTCTTAATTTTCTTGGACTAGTACCTATTCTCTAACTTAGCTCAAAGTTTTGATGGATCACTTTCATTCGTGACTTCATGAAGAGTGTTATTCTCGAGATACAACTGGATCGTACTGTTCTTCAAGTCCTGCATCTCTTCCCACTCTGTATCCTTTATCATTTTCAATTTTTTTAACTTCTTCATGAGAGCCTTAATTAGTCCTTCGCGCGTCAAAACATTCTTTACCATTTGCTGTCATAAGGTGAAATCGTTGTGGTTGTTAAAAATTTCAATTATGGAACTCGAACTTTTAGCCACCATTAGCTTTATGTCTGACAATCTCCCACAATCTAAACCTGTCATAATACCAGATTTGTGCAACCCTTATCACATACAGCCTAAATTGTCTATGATTTTACCTGATCACTCCCCATCTCCTTTGATCACATACAATCTATCTTAATCTATTTTGATCTGTTCAATCTAATCAGATCGTTCAGAATTTAAAAATTTTAACTGTACCGATAAATTCGTAGCGCCCAAAAACCTTAGAAAATACATTCCCTTTAAATTATTTTGTTATATATACCATGATTATATAACCAAAAAAAATTTGAATAATGATTTTGGTGCTCCTTCCAGACTGAATCAAAAACAAAGATTAGAGATTACCCTTATCTCAATGAATCCTCTACGATAACCTAAATGTCCTTATCAATAAAATCCTATGTGGCTGTGAATTTCGTTATGCTAAAATAGTGTTGTCCGTTCGCAAGATCCTTCGTCTTGACAGCTTTAATAAACGCCTTCCCCCGATCTTGGTAATGTTTGCAAACTGAACTCCGGTGTCATTCAGAATTCTGAGTCCGGTGGAAGCAAACTTGCACCACCCTCAACCCCTTTTTTCTTTATACCACAACAATATTAATTTTTGATTTATTCGAATCGAAATCAAAAATAATATTTTGCTTCTTTTGTGCGAATGAAATAATTTTTTATTTTTACGAATCAAAATAAAAAATCGTGTCTTGCTCCGATCACCTACCACGTTTCGAATCGTCCCCCGTTAGTTCTAGTACCACTTGTTAGGATTCAAACATCAATCCCCAAATATAAATAGAAGTAATAATCCACATGCAAAAATTAAAAAATAATAAGCACAAAGGATTTACGTAGTTCAACCCAAACCGATTTACGTCCATGAATGAGAGAGAAATATTCCACTATATGTCAAAAGTAAAAGAGTACAGTACATGTCTCTCTTCTCTCTACAAGCTAATCTCATAATTTTCGGTCAACTCCTGTTACCCTTAGGCTCCCACTAGTGTTCTACTTATACGCACACACACACAACTGAGACCCTAAAGCCCATAACCCTATACATAATTTCTACCGAACTACTAATCTCACCCAAACTCAACTACATATAGACCAAATAAAAAAATAAAATTTGGGCTGGATCAAATATAAGACACCTAGCCCAACAGTATTATTATAAAGATTGATTATATATTGGATATAATAATATTATATAATCAAGATTATTTAACTATCTTTAGTTAGTATCAAATAAATAATTAAATAGGGAGAGACAATTATTTTGTCCATGTTATTTGAATAAAATAGCGAATTTGACCGAAAAATTATTATGCTCGACTGACAACTAGTTTAAAAGTTTGTTTTATTCATTATTATTTTTTTGTATTTTACTCAAAAAGCTAAATTAAGTTTAATGTAGGTTGTTCAATAACTTAGCTTTTAAGTTTGGTTTTTCGAATTGGTTATTTTGTTAAAAACCTTACTTTTAATTCATTTTATTAAAAGTGTACAATTCTACCTTCTATATATGTGATATTAACAATTATATACATTTTTTGGATCGATAAAAAGAATTATTATTACTACATACCAAGCAAGAATAGCTTTAACCTTCACTTCAAGGAAGCAAGGACAAAACCTAAACAATATATAGTTGATGAGTAATCAACCTAAGGGGACCCGAACTAAAAACCTTATGGGCCAATATAGGACCAATGTACTACAACACATTGATAGCAAAACATAATAGCTAAATAAGACTGAGGTGTTGCATCACACCGAAGCTCTTGCATCCCATTAGCAGCCAAACAGGACCAAAGAGCTGCATCACACCTAAGCACACAGACACTAAAGTAGCCACCACCAAAGCAAAGTTGCTACTGCACCACGCTAAGCAGTTGCTACTGCACTAAGTAAAGGCAGCCCTGCAACTAACGAGCACCAAAGTAGCTGCAACACATCATAAGAAAACTAGCATCCAGCTGTTGCATCACACCATCAAAACTCAAAAACCTCAAACGTCAAGACAAGACCATGGTGCTGCAACACATTGGCAGTAAAACATAGAAACAAAATAGGACTAAGGTGCTGCATCACACCTAATCTCTTGTAACACATTAGTAGCCAAACAGGACCTAGGAGCTGCATCACACTTGAGCACGCAGACATCAAAGCAGCCACCACCAAAGCTAAGCTGCTATTGTACCACACTAACCAGCTGCTACTACATCAAGCAAAGGTAGCCCTACAGCTAACCAGCATAGGGCAGTTGCAACGCATCACAAGAAAACTAGCATTCAGTTGCTGCATCACACTAGGAAACCCTTCAAGTACAATAAACCAGCCACACCAGAACTGCTACTTCACCAAGCTACCCATCTTTTACTTTAAATCTTTCTGATTGAACTCAAGTTCCAACACAAAGCCTAGAATCTGAACTAAGGAACATCACTTAGAGTTCACCATTTTTATGGCCTCAACATTGTGCAAAAATTCATGCATCGACCAAACATTCGGGTCTATATGTGCTTTTGTCCATATGGAAGCTTTGATCTTGGCTGTCTTAGGAACCTCAGCATACTAAAGTGTTCCATGTGGAAGATTTTTACATTTCGCACTACCTAAATAGACCAAATAGTGGCGAAGAAAATCATCACCCAAATCTTTTTAACCACCCCTCTGTGGTATATGGTTTTCCACCATATTAGGAGGCTATGCAGGTTGTGGGGTCTTACCCATTCGCATTCCCACTAAGCCAAGATGCAGAACGAAACCCTCCACACCAAGGGGAATCTAACCAGCAAATGGTTTCGGTCCTATTCTTCCACTTCACAAAAAACATAGGTTGTAGATGCATCGAGGGGCGGAGATATGCCATCTCGCTAAGAGAACTTTAGTGGGAATTCTTTCCTTAATTGCGAACTATACGAAGAACTGAATATTGGGAGGGACCACCTTCACCCAAGCCTCACTCGCATGATCTATATTACCATTTAATCCAACATAGGCTAATGACTAAATGGAGCTAATAGAGAACACACCACCTGTATGGCGATTCCATACTATAGCATTGACCCTTCGAGAATTTGGATGGTGTTAACTAACCAAGAGCATTAGATGTTCCAAGACCCCACCCACCTAAGCAAGAAAGGGCCTTCTGAACTGCAACTGGTAGGGATTACCCTGAGTCCCTTCCTAATACACTTCAATAACTGTAGTCTCCTTCTGTGCAGAGAGAGAAAAGAGTCTAGGGAATATCTCCTCCAGGGGGCCACATCTTTTAGCCATCTATCTTTCCAAAATCTAATAAGAATGTCATCCTCAAGCCATAGCTTGCATTTCCCAACAAACCCATCCCTGAGATTGGATTCAAGACTACCAGCTTACATAATATATTTCCACACTTTTGAGTATTTGGTACCCTCTGTCCACTTAGGAAACCATTCTCTCTCTTGCCCGTGATACTTGCTGCAAACCATTGATCTCCACATGGATCCCTTTTCAATCGCAAACCTCAACTACCACTAAAGTAAAAGGGCTTCATTTTTTACTATTGAATTTGCCACACCTAGCCACTATCTTTGAGAGATCTAGTAGTGTCCTTCCAGCTCACAAGACTGGTCTTTCTTATAGTTTCATCACCTCCCCATAGAAATCTCATTTGCATTCTTTCCATCTGAGCAGCTACTACTTTAGGCATGTGATATAAGGATAGATATAAAATAGAAAGGTTTGAGAGTGTAGATTTGATCATTTATAACCTACCAGCTCTGGACAAGAGAATCTTTTCTTCCAATAGGTCAATTTCCTTCTGTACATATCTAAAATTGGCTCCCAATTCTTCCCAAGCCTAGGGTTAATACCAATGGGCAAATCAAGGTATTTCATAGGCAAGCTCCCCACCTTGCTGTTAAGAATATGGGTTAAGGAATTACAAGCTGAACTAAGAATCCCCACCACATATAGCATGCTCTTGGAGTAGTATATCTTTAGCCCAGAGCATAGCTCAAAACCTCTCAAAATATTCTTCAACATCATAACTTTGAACTCAGATGGTTCCCAAAAATAATGGTGTCATCGGCAGACTGTATGTGGGTCAGGTTAATCCTTCTTTGCCCCACCTTGGTGTCCTTTACTAACTCACTCCTCCAAGATAAGTTGATCATACCATCCATCAGTTCAGCTACCAGTAAGTACAAAAAGGGGGAGAGGGGATCCACTTGTCTCTAGCCCCTACACATCTTCACTATTTAGTGGGGGATCCATTCACAATGACAGAAATAGATTGAGGGGAAAATACTCCATGATCTATCCGTACCATTTCATACCAAAGCCTATCTGTTCCATGATGTTTAGGAGGAAGTCCCAATTGACACTGTCATAGGCTTTTTCAAAATCCAACTTCAGAATAATGTCATTACTTTTCTCTTTTTTTCCATCAATCAGTCACATCATTAACAACTAATATCACATCGAAAATGTACCTCCTAAAGATGAAATTTGTTTTCTTATCATTGATATCACCAAATTTAGTCTCACAGCAATAGATTTTGAAAGGATTTTGTAAATAGAGCCAACTAAGCTCATAGGCATGTAATCACTTAAGGATTGAGGAGAGTCAAATTTTGGAATAAAGGTGATGAAAGTAGAGTTGAGACATTTTAGTAAGGAGCCATTCCCATGAAACTCTTGCCTGAATTCCATCATAACCCTTTTATCAGGTTCCAAAACACCTTAAAGATTTTTACAGTGAACCCATCGGGTTCATGAGCCTTAGCACTTCCACAGCTACAAACATCCTTGAATATCTCATCTATAGAAAAGGGAGCCTCTAATGCTCTGCTACTTTCTGGGTCTAGGGTCTTTAACTCAGGACTCTCAAGGCTAGGTCTTCTCCATTGCACTTCAGAGTATAGTTGGGCAAAGTGGGAAGCCACTCCTTCCTTGACATCATCAGGGTCTACTAGGATTTTGCCTCTATAGTTGATTTGGCCTATGACATTCCTTATATACCTTATAGATGCCATGGCATGGAAGAAATAGGTATTCCTATTCCCCAGCCTTAACCATTCATGCCTTGATTTCTGTCTCTTGATGCACTTCTCCCTTCTTTACAGTTGGCATAAGCTAGCTCTTAACTCTTTAAGTCTGTTAACATCTTCTAAGGAAGCTTGATTAGTTTCTTCAGCTAGCTCAATTGAGTGTATTAGTTTCTCATTACCAACTACAGCTACTTCAATATTGCCAAACACCTCAGAGTTTCACTTTTTAATCTCTACCTTGAGTTGTTTTAGCTTCGTATGTAACCTAAACCCAGCTCAGTTCCCCATATCTTGCCTCTACCACACCCTTCGTACCAATTCTTGAAATGATTTGTCCCCAGTCAAGTGTTGAATAGCCTAAAAGGGTGAGGCCCCCATTCATGCTCATCAACAGACAGATAGATAGGACTATGGTCTCATAAAGACCTTGGAAGGCCCCATTGTTGGAGCTTGAAAAAATCAAGCCACCCTTGACTAATAAGGAACCTATCTAGTCTACTCCAAACTCACTTTGCATATTTGACCAAGTGTGTATTCCTCCCAACATAGGGAGATCCATCAAAAACATCTTCTATATCCACACCTTGAAAGCTCTCATGCTACTATTTTCCCTGGAGTAAGCTAGCCTCTCCCCAATATTTTTGACATCATTGAAGTCCCCTTCCAAGCACTATGGATCTACTAATGTGGATTTTAATGTTTTTAATCTTTACAAAGCACTCCTCTCTCAACAGCTATCCCTGGCCCATAAATATTTTCTGTGACACAGCTGGAGGCTCTATTCATAGTACCCTGGAGTGAATGAAGTTTTAGTCAAGAATCCTTTTATTAGCTTCAAAGAATTTTTTATTCCAGATACACAAAAGCCTTCCTGATTTTCTATTTGACTCCATCCTAACCCAGTCAATGTCACCCCCACCCCTTATGGTTTTAATCATTTCCAGATTAAAGGACTCACACTTGGTTTCTTGTATAAGAATCATCTAGATTGCTCTATTCGTAATAAACTTACTAAGCATTCTCTTTTTTTTCCTCCTACTAATCCCACTGACTTTCCAAGAGTGGATCCGCATGGCATCAAGGATAGTTGCAGCCCAACCTCATCCTAAAGTCAGCCTTCTCCAAAGTAAGGACATTAGCTGCTAGATGTTCTTTATTCTCGTCATATTTTAGTCCCGCGAGTTGGGCACTTCCCAACAATTGTTCAACTTCTTTCATCATGACATTCTTTGTGTTGATTATATTCTTAGTTGAGAGAGATGATTAGGTTGAGCCATTGACTGGTGTATTCAATGGTTTCCAGGATTCCAAATTACTTTTTCTCTCCCAGGAATCCAAATTACTTTTTTTCTTTATCTTATTTCTTGCTAATTAGGCTCGGTTCTAGTAGCAATTTCTTTTTCCAGCTCGTTCCCCCTTTGATTTCCATAAAGGACTAAGACAGCATGAGGGGCAACAATCAAGTTCATCCCTTTCTGGATAATTTTCCTTAGACCAAGCTTTGAAGCTCTGTATTTGGGTATCCTCGCCTTGAATGATATCTATTTTAGTGATTCCAAGGGGTCCCCTTTCCTCATCACCCAGTAGACTTTCTGTATATGGATTCTTCTCTTTGCTTGGTTCACCCCCACACCCAACTCCTTTTTTTGCGCTCGAGGGTTCCCTTTTAGAGTTATAATTTCAATCCTCAGATATGGGACCTCTAAAAGTCTCTTCCACCCTACTGACTAGACCCACCTCATCAAAACCTACCCCTTCATCATCTTTATGACATTAATTAGTTGTGGT